>JASDQU010108057.1:152888-164050 GCA_032191745.1 Picea mariana
TGTACACCTTATCAATCATGATAAGATAATAATGAGAGCATGGGTCCTCTAACCATTCTTCTAGGATAACTCAATCCGCAAAGCGTCTTCCCGTGAGGGCTTTCACCATAAGGGGACCACTTTGGAGTTCATCCATTTGTTTACCTTTGCATCGATTGGTTTCCACTTGGACATAGAACATTCTCATCAAGGGAATACTATCAATCAATTACTTGACATCAACCAATGACATCAATCAAACCAAACCATTTACATCAATGACATATGATCCAACAATCTCCCAAGTAATCAAACCATTGGCATCAATGACAACATGATCCAACACAATCCTCTCTAGGATTTCAAATGGCCTACAATATCTAGCTTCCAACTTGGAACAATTTCCCAATTTCAAGGAACTTTTGTTGGCCTTCACTTTAGAAAATACATGATCACCCTTCTTGAATTCCCTGTGAGTTATGCCCTTATCAACATAGTTTTTCTTCTTTCCTTGAGCAACCTTTAAATTCTTCTTTATTTTTGACATCTTCTCTACCATTTCCCTAAGCAATTATGGGCCAACCACTACTCTATCTGTTGGGTTGTCCTATCTTACAGGTGT
This sequence comes from Picea mariana, assembly GCA_032191745.1. Classification (NCBI taxonomy): domain Eukaryota; kingdom Viridiplantae; phylum Streptophyta; class Pinopsida; order Pinales; family Pinaceae; genus Picea; species Picea mariana. The sequence continues at coordinate 153,490 of JASDQU010108057.1, forward strand.
GTTGCACCTTCTGCCATAAAGTGATTCAAATAGGCTCATCTTTAGAGATTCTTGGTACCCTTTGTTATAAGAAAATTATACCAAGTGTAGGTAGTCTTCCCACTTGGATGGCTTATCCATCACACACATCCTCAACATATACTCAATTACTTTATTCACCCTCTTAGTTTTCCCATCAGATTCTAGATGATAAGTTGTGCTAAAATTCAAATTCGTTCCAAATCCTTTACATAATTTCTATGTGAATTTTGGATATTTTTCAAACACAATTGTCTTGGGTATACCATGGAATTGAGTAATTTCCTTCATATAAATATCATCAACGTTAATTTCCTTGTGAGTTAGCTTTACTAGAATAAAATGGGCAGCTTTGGTAATCTTGTCAACCACTACCATGATATAATCATGTTGCTTGCTTGTTCTGGGAAGCTTGGCGATGAAATCCATTGTCACCACTTCCCACTTCCACTCGAGAATGGGTAATTGTTACAGCAACCCAACGTGGTGTCTATGCTCAACCTTGACCTTTTGACACTGCAAACATTTGGCAATGTATTCAACAAATTCTTTCTTCATGCTTGGCCAATAATATTGGCTCTTGATAGTTGCAATAGTTTTTTGATATCTTGGGTGTCCAACAAAAGGTACATTATGTATTTATTTCAATATCATACTTCTCAATTCCTAGGAATTTGGCACATAAATTCTTCCTCTGTATATGAGAATCTCATCCTCTCCTAGATTGTAGTCTTCAATTTATTACTAAAAAAGACCTTGTTGTAATTTTGTTACCATTTCCATGTACTGCAAATCTAATTTTGTAGCCTCCAAGATTTTGTCTTTCACATCTGTTTGGTACATGTTAATGGTTGTAACATGCAGCTCATGCACTCTTTTGCTAAGTGCATACACTACCTTGTTCTCTTTACCTTTGATATGCTTTATATTAAAGTCGTATTCACTGAGAAAATGCAACCACCATCTCTGCCTGACATTTAAATTTTTTCGTTCAAATAAATATTTCAGACCATTATGGTCTGTCCTCAGCTCGAACCTATTTCCCATGAGGTAGTTCCTTCACTTCTTCAAGGCATGCACTATGGATTCCAACTCCAAATCATGAGTGGTATAATTCCTTTCATGCTCCTTCAACTTTCTTGATTCATAGCATACAACATATTTATTCCGAATGAGGACTCCACAAAGTCCTTCTTTACATGCATCTGTGCATACAGTAAAGTCTTCATTTGGATCAACAATCCTTAGAACTGGAGAACTAATCAATAATTGCTTCAAGTGTTGGAAAATTTTTCACATTACTCTATCCACTGAAACTTCACTCCCTTCTTTTGTAAAGAATTGATTGGGTGTGCAATCTTTGAGAATCCTTCAATAAATCTCATGTAGTAGCCTACAAGTCCCATGAATGATCTGACTTATGTCACATTCTTTGGTGTTGACCATCCTCTAATGGCCTCAAACTTTTTAGGGTTCACTACTATCTCTTTCTCTGAGATGATATGTCCCAGATAATGGATTTTCTTCTAATAAAATGAGCACTTTCTCAATTTGGCATACAATTGGTGCTCCCTTAATACTTGTAATACCATCTTCAAGTGTTTCTCATGCTCTTCCTATTACTTGGAGTATATGAGAATGTCATCCAAAAATACAATGACAAACTTAGCTAAGTACTCTCTGAAAACACCATTCATTAAACACATGAAGACAACTTGTGCATTTGATAACCCAAATGGCACCACTGTGAATTCATAATGGCCATACCTTGTTCGGAAAGCAGTCTTGCTGATGTCTTCTTCTTTAATTATTACTTGATGATAATCATACCTGAGATCAACCTTGGAGAATATTTTTTCATTCTTCAACTAGTAAAAGAGGTCATCGATCCTTGGAAAAGGATACTTATTATTCATAGTTACCTTGTTCAACTGTCTGAATTCCATGCACAGTATCAATGTTCCATCCCTCTTCTTCACAAATAAAACTAGGGCACCCCAAGGTGACACACTTGGGCATATATAACCCTTATTTAGAATCTCTTCAAGTTGTATTTCCAACTCCTTTAGTTCTGGTGTACTCATCATGTAAGGAGCCTTGGATACTAGAGCTGCTCCAGACATTGGATTTATAGAGAAATCAATGTCTCTTTTAGGAGATAATCCTAGTATTTCTCTAAACACATCTTCAAACTCTTTTAGAACTACATAATCTTCAACATTTGACACCTTATCTTTAGGTTTCTCTTCCACATGGGCTGTAAATATTTGACACCCTTTCCTGTAACTTTTCTTCATCTGCACTGTTGATATTTCTCTAATAGATATAGCCCTGGGAATTCCCTGCATTGTCCTTAGGTTCCTTGCTTCATCCCAGCAATTAAATGCTCTTTTATATCAGTCTAGAATAGCATGGTGTTGGTCCAGCCAATCCATACAAATTATACATTCATAGGAACCTAAAGGAAAGATGTTCAAATCTTCCTTGGTGCTCAACCCATTCGTGTCCACTGGACATGACTTAACGTTTCTTTTGGCTCTGGTGTTCAGCTGCACCAACCAAGATTTTCCATGCTTTCTTCTTGGAAAATGAAATCTTTCCACCATATTAGGATCTATATAACTATGAATAGATCCTAAATCAATTAAAATTTAAATGGTTTGGTTGTTGATCATACCTTTAACTTCAATCATATGTGATTGAAACTTTGTTTGCTTGTTGTCCAAGGCTGCATAGATCCTAGGTACAGTTATGCCCATGTCCCCCACTATTTCAGCTTGTTGTACATTGTGAACAGTTCTCACTTTTTCACCTATGTGAGGACAATATCTATACATATGATCTCCTTTACAACCCCAACATTGAATAGGTGGTTTCTATGGCCTTTTTCCCTCTGTCTCAATTGTTCTGGGTTCTCTAGAAGCTGGCTATCCCTGAGGATCATTTCTGAATAATGGTAGCTTAATCCCCTTCTTCCTCTGTTCCATCTTATATTTCTTATTGTCTTCCCAATATTTTTGGAAAGTTGGATTTCCTTTATGTTGATCATATAGGCATTTATCTCACCTTATGGTCTCCTCCAAAGTTTTGGGATCATCATATTGTATCTTGTCACTGATGAATGATGGCAGCCCACTCAAATATTTATGAATCTTCAGTAGTTCCAAAAACCTCTAAATATTTAGCAGTTCCAAATACCTATGAACCTTCACCAGTTCCAAAAACCTTATTTCATATTCATCAATGGTCATACTCCCAAGTTTGAGTTCAAATAACACCTTCATTTTATTGTCCTAGTATCTCTTAGTCAAGCATTTAGAATTCCTTCCAAGTAACATTTTTCTCTGTAATGTGTTGCACCTGCACAAGTTGATCCCACCACATGGATACCTTTCCCTTGAGTTGATAGATAACAATTATTACTTATGCACATGAAGAATAATTATGCATTTGGAAATACTTTATCATGCCTAGCAGTCACGTCTCTGCATCTTCATCCTTCTTGTGCTCACCATCAAATGTAGGAGGTTTGATTTTGTCGATTTCTCCTCACAGTTCATCCACCCCAGACCTATTCTTATTCTTTCTGACAGGGGATGAACTTGAGCTACTATGTGATCTCCTATTGGAATGCTTTGGTTAGTAATGGCGATGACTTATAACACTTCTTGTTCTACCTTTATCATCATGAGACCCATGACTTCCTAATATGCTTGAGCTATTCTCCTTATCCAATTTCTTTTCAATTCCATCGATGATCTACATTAACTTCATATTGAAGTCCTCCTTCTACTCCTTGGATTTCATAAGCCTTCCATTATCATTTTTATGACTTTGTACATCCTTCTGCAATTTTTTAATGATCTCTACCATATTCATGTTTTCATCCTTTCCTTCTCCATGTCCATTGGAGTTTGTTCCTTAGATACCCATATGGGAATCCATCCCTATGATCTCATATTCCTGGATGCAATCCCCCTATGCATCTTCCATTCCTCTGCACTCTATGTTGATCATGATCTGATCTAGTTGTTGTTAATTTTGCAAAATGTGCAGTCAACAAAACTTTGTCAGGCTAACTGTTTCAACAATTTCATGAAAATTATGAACCATTCTATTTCAATAATACATCATACTTATTTCTTCTGATTTTCTAAGAAATTTTCTATTCAACCCAATTTTCTAGGTGAGTAGTATATTCTAATTTTCCATATCTTTCCAATGCCTGCTTCCATGCTCAATTCTGAGTCTTGAGCAGAAAGTTATGAATATTTAAAAATTGTCGTTTATGTGATGTAATCCCTGTACATTTATTCTTCTTCTTTAAACCCAAAATATATCTTGGATCCATGTTGAATCCTCTCTCAAGGTTCCCCGTCTCCTGTGCTTTCCTTCCATGCAAGTCTGTACAATTCAAAAACCTCGCGACCTCCTTTGTTTAAGCCCTTTTTGTTCTTAAAAATCAATTTTTGTGCACTAGCCCTTGTACTTTTGCCCACAATCTCATGTGACCATGGGCTATGACCAAGTGCTTAACTAATATGTTCTTATACAGAGCTTCAGGAATTTGGGGATCTGGAACTTCGGGCTTCGAAGGTTTCTCCTTCCACACCTCCCAAAACCATCGAATGTCGAATTGGAAAACTCTTGATCAATACTTCTTGAGAAATTTGGGGCTCCAGTGCTTTAGAGCCTTGGTAGATATACTAACATAACACCCCCTTCTCCCTGAGCATCGAATTGGAGAACTCCCAAACTAACGCTTCAATTTTTATTTACTTCGGTGCTCCGCTACTTCAGGCTTCAGAAGTTCTTTCTATCTCACACCTTAATTCTCTCGAATGTAGAACTGGAAATTTTTTGAAAAGACCTTTCTTTGAAGCTTCAAGGCTCTAGTGCTTCAGAGCTTTGAGCTTCAGAATTTTGGACCACGCAACATGCCAAGTTTCCCGAACATCGAACGATCAAACTAATTCAGTGCTCCCAGGATCCGAAGCTTCTGGCTTCAGAACATATTACAACCACATACACACATATCCCCGAATGTTGAATCTTTGAACTTACAGAGTCTTATCAGTCATTATGCAACTGGGGGTGCTACATGTCGAAAATATAGATATGAAACGTGGCCCAACCTACGGTTGACACATGTCAAGTTCTAATTTTCCCCAAAAGGTCTATGAATAGCCATAAACAAGATGACACATAGCACTCATAAGTGGTTCCATGTCACCCTAGGTGATTTCATCATGCCACATCATTGCGACGCTCCGAGACTTCAGTACTTCAAGATTCAGAGGATCTTACATCAGCACACTTCCAAACTCCCGAACGTCGAACTGAAAAACTTCTGAATATACGCTATCTGGAGCTTCAAGGCTTCAGAGCTTTGGAACTTCAGGCTTTATAGGTTCCTTCTATCAAAACTTTTGAATGTCAAGTTTTTGAACCCTTGAACAAGTGCTCCCCGGAACTTCAGGACTCTGGCTCTCTGAAGCTTCATAGGTTTCTTCCTCTACGTACTTCATAAATATTGAACGTCGAACTTTTGGAATCCTAAACAAGTTCCCTCTGGAGCTTCGGGACTTCATGCTTCAGAAGTCTTCTCCACATAGCACTACAATTCTCCCAGATTTTCAAATTATTGAACCACTTAGGGATCCAATGACCCGCCTTCTCCCAATGATCTACGGTTGAGATCTTCTTCAGGACTATGAGGCTTTGGGGATTTTTCCTCCATTTTATCAAAGACTTGAAAAATACAGAAGCAGGGAAGTCCAAAGGACTTGACGGGTTAATAATCGTGCTACTTCTCCAGATCCGATGGTTGTGAAGGATTCGGCCCCCTCCCGAACAGATCTTGATCGTTCTTCTTCTCACAAAGAGAGAGATTTCTCTTCTCTGAGTTTGGTACTTACAGAAGTTTCCTTTGCACTCCTTGCACTTCAAATTCGACCCATCCTAGGTTATATTTTTCTTGAACAGATATTAAATTATGAAAATTTCACCACTTTGGCCAATTTCATTCAATTTTCCAAGAATTTAATCAACAAAAATTAGGGATTTTTCCCAATTCCATGCAAGTGAATCAAATAAAATTGATCGACCCATCCAAGCTCATTATTGGAAACTGGAGCTCTGATACCAATTTGTAACACTACCCCGACCTCCCCGGGCCTCCAAGGTACATGCCACCTAAAAACTTAGCTTTCATGCTTTGATACCAAACTATAGCATGTTTAGCCTTAGACTATTGGGCTATGCCACAAACCAATTTTTAATTCCAACTGTCTATATTTATATAAATTTAAACTGATAGTTATATTATGAAACTACACAGATTCATGTGGAAATAACAATAACAATATACATACAACATACACAGAAAATACACATAAATATAACACACATGTAAAAATACACAGCATGTAAATTAACACACAATTGATACTTATATTTTATAGAAGACCACCAACTGTGTGCATACCTTCCATGATCCTCCAATCCTTAGACCACGCTGCTCATAACTCTCAGTAGTAGGTCACCCTCAAGATGGGACTAAATTTCACCTGGGTATAGGGATTCCTAGACTAGGCTAAGAAAATAGGAAGTTACATAGTCAACATGAAGGATTTCGTCCCAGGAGCCAACTTAGACTAACATCCTACAACCTCTCATTCCCCACATGCTTCTCCCACCCAAGGAAGTGTGCCCCTTCTATGCTCAAAAGTCCTTTGGTTGCCCCACTTCCCTTCCAGGGCTTCAACAACAAGTCGAACACGAAGTCTCAGAGCACTATATATGTATTTGGGATCGCTCTGGAAATTCACTTCCCAACAAACTCTCTCACCTGGAGAGAGTTTCTCACAAGCATGACAACCTGCATCTTCAAACCCACGGGCCTGACCAACCACTTATTCAATCCAAATCTCTATTCCACTAGGTACAGGTAATGTGAAAATAGTAGCACCATTCATCTAAGGAATCAACATAATTTGGGTATGGAATAGGTGATGGCAACAACAACCATCTTCGGTTTTGATTTAGGTGTTGCCCATAATAGTAAGGTATTGGTGCGCTTCTCCTCCCAAGACATGTATGGGTTATTGTTGGTAATAGGAAATGTGTGGGGTAGATCAAGGGTGCATGGAGGTTCCATGGGTGCATGAATGATTCAGAGGTCGTCTGAGGGAGAGAATGGTTGGTTGTGTTAAAATGGTCGAGTGAATGGGGGAGAATGGGAAAACAGACTCATTTCCCCACATATATTTTCATACACCCTGATTGACACATGGCCCTCCAGAAATTCATTCCTCTCCACCTGGGATTCATGCTCTTTCCCATAATAACTTAGGATAACATGAGATTTACCCATGCCTTAGTCTCTACGAATAATATTATAATATTCCCTTAGAGGTAAGCCCTCTAGCTTAGCTCCTTTCATAGGCTCTTAGCCCCTCCTTTTCCCTTCCTAGTGTAGTTTAGTCCCCCATACTCTTTCACCGTGGTTGGTTTACATGTAGTGATGTATTATATTAATTTTATGAGTGTTTACATATATAAAAATAGGCTCACTGGCCTTCAACATCTAGGCTCTCCGGCCTAATTCAACACATAAGCCTCCTAGCTTATATTCACTTGGCTCACTAGCCTATAAACATATTTATAATTTCAACGGGGGCTCGGCCTTGGGGTGTTACACTAGATATCTTGTACATAACGATACCAACCCATAACTTTGGGGTTCTGGGTTTATTAAAGTAATTAGTTTTGGTGTTTTTTAAAAGAATGTGTTTGTGAAAAGAAAAAATGAAATTTGTAATTACCTTTCAATTATGAAATGTGATATATGAGACTATCATGAAGAGCATAATTTATATTTGTATAATTGAATGTCTTATTGTAGAAAACACCATGTTGAATAAGAGCCTCGAGTAATTCATGGAGCATATCAAACTATGCTATTGTTTTCTACTCTACACAATATCATACATATAGTTAAGCAATTGTTATAATATTAGGTTATGATTCATAATTGATATTTCCACTGTTTTGAATGAGAGTAAACATCAATGCTTATAATTTGATATTAACCTTCATTAAAAAAACTAATTACATAGAATGTAATTGAAACCCACTTTTAGAAATTCTCATTTGGTACAAGTAAAGCTAATAACTCAAATCTATCTACAAAAACCCCATTTGTATTTTTCTTGGTCTATTCAAATGACATTAACCATGGCATTGGTTTCTTTGTCTTTTGTTGGATTGAATATAACACACATCATAATTAATCGAAATGGGACTACAAGCTCCTATTTTCATGATCCTTAAGTGATTATCCAATTCTTAAATCCAACTGTAAAAAGACTTTTACACCTTGATAATCACACATTATTTATTACTAGCATACAACATCCAACAATATTATAAACAACTAAGTAAAATAGTTCTTCTGGTGCATAATCCACAATAACATTCCAAATAAATTCCCTCTTGTAAAATAGGTATTCCAAGAGAGCTCATTATGGGTTGGAAGCTTATCCATGTTAACGATAAAAAGAAAATAAAAATCATGTAATATGAATTATATTCTTAAGAGCTTCAATTTTCATGATACAACCACAAAAACAAGGAGAAAGATAAGCAAGTGTAAAGGGATAATTATAAGGGGGCAATGTTGGTTGTGTTTGCATTGGTTGGTAGAAAATTGGGGCTTCCAATTGTCAAGCCTTATGTTGTATTTGATATTCTTGATAATAAAATTGTCAAATATATTAGTAACTATGATTTCACATGCTTACTTTCTCATACTACTTTTAACTTGATATTAAAAAAAGTATTTTGAAGCTATTCTTGTCACAATTTTAGCAATGTTACTTTTTGAAACCTTGTATGGGTCACTCTATGAATATTTATATGTTCCAGTACAACCGTTGGGTGATTAAATAAGATTGAGAAACACATGGAGGTGATAAGAACTAAAATGATTTCTTTATTTTAGCAATTTATCTAGGACTAAGATTTATTACTCCTCAAGTGAGAAAATATTTTCTTGTTAAGTAGTCTATTTAGTACAGTTTTTAAGAAGCTTGTGGTCTCCATGTTTATCATAAAATTGTATTATCTCTAGGGTTTCAAGATGAACCCCACTAATTTTCACATCGTTCCTCAACCACCCTAAGTAATATATTAGTTTAATAATGTAGCATCCATATTTAATGTTGAAATGAAAGCACTCACTACTTAATGTTGTGAAATAACTACTTATTTAATGTTGCTTATTGCTAAATTAAGACCCCATTATAAGGAACGATGTCGTTGATGATACACTTCATGACCTTGATCATTATATTACAATAATGTGTGACTTGGAGAAGAGAAAAAAGATATACTTACGTCTAATCAAAATTAATATCCCGGCACCTACAAATAACCCCCGACCTCCATCTTATGACACCACACTCGTGAAGAACCATGCCACAATAATGACACATGTATTTGTCATTATTACACTATGGAAAGATAGAATATTTTTCAAATCCTTTCACAGTCTCACATGTAAGATCAATTGAAGCACTGAGAAAACCAACCCATTTTCTCAATGATTCAATTTATTGTACACATGAAATTGTGAAAGGATTTGAAAAATATTCTACCATGTCATAGTATAATAATGACCAATACTTGTGTCATAATGGAATTTTGGTTCTTCATGGGAATGGGATTAAGGCATATGTAAGGGTTTTCTTATTTTTCGATGCTTGTCTCTAGTCAAAGATGCCTAACTCAAGTATCAAAATCAAAGTTACAAATGTTGAAATTTTCTTTTGAGTTTTAATTTTGTTGATACCATATGCTCTGATATTGAAATATTGATATAGGTTGTTTATGATTTTAGGAAAATCAGTAGTATTTATGAATTAAAAGGGATGTTTCCCATTAGAACAAGTAGCACGTGATAGTTCCTTAGAACAAGTAGCACGTGATAGTTCCTTAACATAAGTAGGGATTCTCTCATGTGGTAATGATATTCTTGATAATAGATAACCCACATGTTTAATATTGACATGTATTTTGATTTTATTACTCTTTGAATGCTTTATAAATTAATCATGAATAAGTCAACAACTATTTGCATCATTTAACATGGTTGATGATGCATTGTTTTCTTTTATCTAATTGTATTTGTGGGATTTAGGAAGAAAATAAGCATCGTGTAGTTTTTATCTATCACTTTTCCTTAGTAAAAGATTTGGTGTTACGTGATGCACATATTGACTTGAAGCTCGTGAAATATAACATTTATTGACTGAGATAATAATGTCCACTCATTCAAATTCATCTCAAATTTGTGATCCCGTGACTTTCTCTTCTACTCATTAGATGGGAAACCTTAACATGTTACATCATATTATAGTTTATTCTCTATGGGAGTCCTTGTGTGGTTATATGCTTGCACTTAAATATTAATAAGTACATCCTACTTGGAAGGTTAATTTGATTTCCTATATTTTACTCCTTTATATGATATACATGAGGA
>JASDQU010108057.1:208170-221876 GCA_032191745.1 Picea mariana
ACAAAGGTAAAAATGGATTATGTTTCTTATTTTTCTTGTTTATATGATGAAATTAGAATAGATATTTGAGTGTTTTTCTTGAATAAGAATTAAAATATGCTAACCATGAGTCTCAAGGAATGACCAAGCAAATCACAAGTTGCAAGGCTAAAGGTTCTTCAGAGATTAATGAATATCAAATCCGAAGGGAACCAAGTCAACCTCACCCAACAAATAGTTGGACAGAGGAAAGGAGAGGATATAGAGAGTAGTTCAACTTCATTTACCTATGCCCATGAATTTCTCTCTTGAAATTCGTGTGTTGTTAGCATATTCATGCCCTTGGACTGTACATTCTTCTTGAAAATGCACTTTTAATTTAATGGACAACAGTTATGTGTCATTAGTTTAGGGTTTACGATAAATGCAAATTGTTTGGGATAATTCCCCTCTTCATCTATAAATACTTAGTTGAATTATTGTGTTAGATAGCTAGAGAATAGAAAGGAATAGACTTGAATTTGAAGTGTCACAGAGTTGTTATATATATTTTTTAATAGACTTTGAAGTTTTTTGCAATATATAAATATGGTCCTTTAGTTTCATTTCGAGTTATGATTTAATAGTAGTGTTGTAGCTGCATTTTCTTTCTTGTTGTACCTGTTTGAAGGAGGTCCCACTTCAAGGAGGCACTTTATGTTTATTGTTGTATATATGTATATTTCTATCTTTAGTTTCTTAGTTTATGCACTCTATTTTCCTTTTGAATTTTATGTAATCTCTATTATACATGCATTCTACTAATGGCAGCTACCATATTTCCTTATTTGCATTGTTAAGTGTGTATTTCAATGGAGATAGATTTTGAAGTTAAATGAAACGATTTCTTACATCTTGTCTCACTTCTAGAGCATTGTTGGGAGTCTTTAAAACCCATAAACAGAGAAGCCATTAGTCAGACCATGAAAATCAAAGTAATTATTTTATCTTTAGTTTTAATTTGAAAAGTTTTTGTTTTAAATAAGTATAGATAAACATTTAAATAACATCATCATAAACCAATCGATCTATAGGTTCATAATTTTGTGCAGACAACATCTATGTCTCCTAATTTCTAATTGAAATCATGGTTGATAATTAACTGAAGCCCCAAGATAGTTTTATTTCAAATAACATATTTTAGTGTTTTCATTTTTGGCGCCATTTCCGTGGAGACACTAAAATAATTATGAATCTCTAGTTTACATTGGTCTAGGAAATGCATTTAGGGATTAATGTGGGATAATGGAGACAAGACGATCTCATTGGAGGATACCCATAGTGTAAAATCCTGACACATTCACTATAATAACTTGTGGTAAGTCTCTATTTCCCTGAAGTGTAAGAGATCCCTGAGGACATTTTTGTGGTTCAAAAAGAGCCACCCAAGCAGCTAACATGTGGGAAAGAATAGGTGGAAGAAGAGGGGATGTACTTCTGCAAGTGAACAAAAACCCCTTGTAGAAGAAGTAGCATCCAATTTAGAGGGAAATTCCCTAGCTTATGTTGAACTAAATCCTTCTAAAAACCCTAGTCATAAACAAGAACCTTCTCATTCATCTACCTCAAAAGAATATGTAACCTTTGGGGAGCCTATGAAATTCAAAAATCCTTTGTTCATCATGGTTGGTGAACACCAAGAAGAAGGGGAAGGATTTTTTCCACATAATATTGTTACATTTGAATTTCCTATTAGGGATACAGATGGTAAAACTCAAATGAAAAACATCCCACCTTCTTCTTTACCCCATTTCCATGCACTAAGTAGTGAAGACCCATACACATTTCTCTTTGTGTTTGATGTCTTGTGTCATAGCTATGAATATTCGTTTGATGCCTAGAAATTAAAATTATTTCCAGCTACCTTAAAATATTCATCTCTACACTAGCTCATGGGGTTGGGTGGAAATTCAATACCAAGTTGGGATGCTATGAGACACACATTCCTTAAGAAATACCAAGACTACTACTAGTCTAGGGATTTACAAGGGGAAATATTTAAAATGGCTCAAAAAGAATATGATAGTCTGGAAGACTATGTTGAAAGGTTCAAATACAATCTTAGACTATCCAATCTGTTAGCACTAGAAGTCACCTTCATATTGAATTGAAGGTAAGCCCAATACCCATCAGTTTATATGTCACAATAAATAATTTAAAAGAGGTGAAATGGGCGCAAACTCAAGATAATATCGCTTTAACTCAGAAAATTGGACTAGCATGCACAAGAAGTTGAGGTCTTGATCAACTTCAATCGGTAAGTTGTAGTAAAGGTGAGTAGGACGACGAACTAGTGAGGAGAATGTAGAGGTATTTTATGGACATCAGGTCTTCCAGTAGCCTAAGGACAAAAAACTTCAAACACAAGATCCTCTTTGGATTCAAAGTTTTAGGAACTGAAGAAAGTTAAAACGGGATTGTAATCAAACATACATCACAATACGGTTAAAATAATCCATGTGAATCCTTCAATAATGGATACATCAGTATCAGAGGTGAAGAATATGAAGGAGGAAGATGACTTAGATTAAACAAGAAGTCTCAAATCAAGATACATAACCAGAGAACCAGAGCTTTATCAAAACCTTACAATACGAGAGCCTAGCTCAACCATCGACCATAAAAAAATATCAAAAATACATATTAATACTCAGGAGTGACTACAACCACCCCAGGAGCAATTGAACCACTGCATTCAAATATTTACATTGAGAGTCTTCTTTGCAGACTGCGCATGCAGTCCTTTGTCAAACGCGAGCTCTTTCGTCTGAACTTTCTCTGTCAGAATGCTCATGCAGTTCTTTGTCGGACGCGAGCTTAGACAGTATGACAATCCTTTTCAATATTTCCATTTATGGGGAGAGATGATGTTTCAACCACCTCTCCCTACTTCATTAATTGTCTTCATCAGGATCGGGATGGGGCCTAAGTCAACTCGGCACCTGGAAAACGTGTTGGCCACACTCTGAACCTCTGCCACTTGGATCTTCTTCAGACATTTGTAGGGAACATTGGCAGGCAGAAATGGACACTGACAATGGGGAGATGGCGAGAATCTTGGTGCACATTCGCGAGCTACTATGTTTGAATGGTGGCCATGTGCAAGGTTGTGATTGGTGGTGACTGGGAATGCATGTGCACCAGTATGTGGGAGTTATGGTGTAAAGACACGGGGGATGTGGAAAAGGGAAAGGACGTTGAGGCAGAGGGGTGTGATTGGCCAGGGGGAACATGACAGCATGATGGAGGTGAGATGGAGTATGAGTGGGGGACATATGTTGATAGGTAAGAGGGAGATATGTGACAGCGGAAAGGGGACAGGTGCACGGGTGATGTGAGTGGAGGACAGGTGTCGGAGGGAGTGAGGGCAGTATAGGAAGGTGGTAAGGAGGTTAGCTCGGAGGGGGGGGTAGATGGTAAGTGGTAATGAGCGAAGGGGGTCCAAGTTGCTATGGAGGTGACACGGTAGTGGGTGGCCCATGCCAAAAAACCACCAGCTTAGACCCCCCCATTAAAGGTAGAAGGTTAGGGGGGTCCGATATGTGATGTGGACCGTAGATCTAAGTGTGTACTGCTCAACTGTAGATCTGAGCACCCTCCTTAGCACAATGCGCCAAAACATCAAATCTCCCAAGAACTTAGGGTACAAACCAAAATTAGATCATTCTACAACCCTTTCTTGCATTTTTTCACCAAGGGGTTATTTCCTAAGTGAGAAACACCCTTCTATCGAAAATATGTGTTAACGTTAGGCTCCATGGGGGATAAAGACCTCCCTGTGAGGCTCTAAGAAGTTCAGTAGCTTCAATTCCTTACCATTGGGTTATGGATTCAGTTATTAAAACAAAAAGAAGAATGATATTTACAATGGCATGAAAGCCACTCATGGATTAGACAAAATATTTTTTCAAAAAATGCCCATTTACAGGGCCACCCAAAACCTCAGCATCCTCCAAATTCTGCAACTTGTAAGTATTATTTGAAAACACCTCAGAAACTTTGAAGGGTCCAATCCACATGGCTTCAAATTTACCATGATTTCCTTTGTCCTACTTGGGTGCATCCCATTTGAGTACTAGATCTCCGAGATGGAAATCCTCTTTTCTTACCTTCTTGTCAAAGGCATACTTGATCTTCTGTTGATGATCATGTGCTTTGTCCAATAATTTTTCTTTAGTCTATTGCACTTCTACCAACTATTGTATTCATTTGATCGTATCATCAGGTTCCCGTTGGTAGTCTTGGAATAATTTTTCCACAGGAAAGGCAAGATGATAAGGAAAAATGGCCTCAATTCCATACACAAGATGAAAAGGAGAGACACCAAGAGACCTCTTCATTGTCACTCTGTTAGCCCACAGAGAAAATTTGATCTTTGAATCCCACGTTTTCTTATTGTCCTCTAACAATATTTGAATGATATTTATAAGGCTCTTATTAAATGACTCAGCCAGTCCATTCCCTTGGGGTTAGTAAGGAGTAGAGTGAATCAATGCAATTCCAAACTGTTCACAAAACTAGATCAATGGTTCATCCTTGAAAGATACAACATTATCAGTGACAATATTGTTTGGACAACCAAACTTTGCCATAATATCTTCAAGGAAACCAATGATTACCTTGTGGGAAGCACTCCTTGTGGGGATAGATTATATCCACTTGGTAAAATAATCTGTGGCATTCAAGATCCACCTATGCTAACCACTAGAAGCAGGATCAATTTCCCAAATAAAATCTAGATCCCACTATTGAAAGGGTCCTGAAGCTACCACAAGCTTTAATGGAAAATACTTGAGTTGTTTCTTTCCAGATAATTTTTGACACTTAATACAAGCCCTGATCTTTGCACACACATCGGTGAATAGACTAGGCCAGAAATATCCAGCCCTGATAATTTTATAGGTTGTGGTTCTCCAGAAGTGATGTCCCCCACATAAACTATCATGAAAATCAAACATAATCTTTCGGGCCTCCTGTGGGTCTAAACATCTCAAAATCACTCCCAGAGGGTCTTTCCAATACAAGACTTGATCAATAAGATAATATCTAATTGATTTAAGCTTCAATTCTCTCACCTTGTTTTTCCCCATACCATTAGGAGGCTGCATCTTTTGCAGAAAAAACATAATTTTCTTGTACCAAGCACATCCTTCCAATGAAGGGCTGACCTAAGAACCTTTATCAGACAACTCAACTTGTTGATTTTCTAAGCAAGTGTTGATGAAACTAACCCCCAAATATTTGCAATTAGATTCATCTAGTAGCCTAGATAAACCTTGGCCTTTGACCAATTTGGTGGGCTTTATTTCTAGATCAAATTCAAGGATTTTGGCAATCCACTTGCTCCTTCTTCCATTTATGTCAGGTTGAATGAGAATCTCCTTCAATCAAGCTGAGGGGACAAATGCAATGAATTTTGAATGCAACACATAGACCCTGAAAGCCTTGAGGGATTTAACCAAAGCATAGGCCTACTTTTCCATGATATCATATTTCCTCTCTGCATCTCTCAATGCCCTACTGAAAAAAGGAAATGGGCTACTCTAACCCTTGAGGATTTTTTTGCAATAAAATAGTTGCTACTGTGTCAGATGAAGCGAAGGAAAAAAATAGAAAATCCTTGGAGTAATCAGGAATGATGAGCATAGATGCTTCAGTCAAGGCCTTCTTTATTTGATCGAATGAATTATGGTATTCAACAGTCCATTTGATTTCATTCCCTTTCCTCAACATGGTTGTAATATGCTTTATCAGTTTAGCAAAATTAGAAACAAACCTTCTCAAAAAATTAATTTTCCCCAAGAAAGACTGAACTTGTTTCTTGGATCTAGGGAGCGACAAGGTTTGGATGGTTTCCACCCTATTGGAATCAATCCTTACCCCCTCAGTTGATGCTATGTGCCCCAATAATTTTCCCTCCTTTATGGAAAACAATGAATTTTGGGGATTTAAAGAGAGACAAAAATTTTTGTGTTTCAAGAATACCTTTCTCAGATGATGAAAATGTTCTTTATCTGACCTAGATAATATTGTGATGTCATCGAGATAGATGACTACAAATCTATCTTTCTCTCCAACGAAGGCAATGTCTATAGATCGCTGTAAGGTTTCCCCTGCGTTCATCAATCCAAAGGGCATCTTAGCATACATGAATGTACCCCAAGGAGTAGTGAATGTTGTCTTTTCTCTGTCTTCAAGAAAGACATAGATCTGATTATATCCAGAAAATCCACCAATCATGGAAATTCTAGATGCACTTGTCACCCTCTGTAATATGTGCTCCATATTTTGCAAGGGGTAATTATCCTTCTTAGATCTTCTGTTCAGGTTCTAGAAATCAACACAAAGTATGATTTATCCATTCTTCTTTCTCACTGGGACTAAGTTGGCCACCCATTCAGAATACCTCAAAGGAATGATAATCTAGGCATCCAATAGCATTTTGACCTCTTTCTCCATGATAGGCAACAATATAGGATTTATTTGTCTCAATTTCTTCCTAAATGGTTTGGCCTCCTCCTTCAATGAGATCTTATGTTCAATGACACTTGTGTCATATGTTATGAGATCTTCATATGTCCAAGAAAACACATCAGAAAACTCTTTTAACAGCTTAGCATATTCATTTCTTTGTTTTCTTGACAAGCTGCTTGACAAATTGACAAATTTTGCATCCTTCTCTGTACCAATATTACACTGAGCTACATCAGCATCATTAGTTGAGCCTTTAAATTTCACTGCCACATCATTTCTGTCAAATAGTTTTTCCAGAGGAACTAGTCCCTTTGGAATATGATTTCTAGGCAACTAAACAATATGATGATCAACAATTTTGTTTAAGAAAACATCAACACGAGGATTACTTTCAAAATCATGATCTTGGTCAATATGTAATGCAGAAAACTCACCAACAGTCTCAAGGAATATTTTGATCTCAAGATTGTCCTCAAACACTTTCCAATGCTTCACATTGTCAGCTATAGAGGGTCTATATTTTACTTCTACATCATACTTGAGTTTAGGTGGCAGAGGAACTCTGAAATTACTTGTTGAAACAACCAAAGAATCAGCCATGACAATTTCTTCTCTTGGAATAAATGAAATGTTGAAAGCTAAGAAAAAACTGTCAACTAGGTCCCACATTTCATTTCTATAATTTATTAGCCTAGGGTGCTTATCTTGATAAATTTTTTTGATCTGATGGAAAATCAATTCAGCATCCCAGAACACTGAAATCACTTCAATCCCCATGTCTTTTTCAACCCTCAAACCCGAAACAAGAGCTTCATACTTTGCCACATTATTTGTAGTTTCGAATTATAACTTGTAGGACAAAGATATAGTCTCTTGAATAGGTGAAGCAAAGACCACTCCAGCACCATAACCTTCCCTAGAAGAGGCTCCATCAAAGAACATTTTCCAAATAGAGGTGATGGGAGAATAATCTTTACAAAGAGTAATGGACTGATTTCTGATTTCAAGAGGAGGCTCAGGAGCATCAATGAGCTGCAATAAGATGGATCCCAAATCAGTATCAAGTGAAAAAATAGGATGGTTGGTGGGGTTTTCTTCATCACTGATAATGTAGGCCAACTGATCTTCCCTGTAAAGTCTTATATGCTGCCCCATAAACACAGGAATGGTATCATATGTGAGGTCCATCTGCAAGGTTCCTCCAAGTATTTGTATCCAATATCTTGACAAGAGCATGACAAGCTTGGGGGGAACATCAGCCACCACGATATCCATGACCAAACTTTTCATGGGCAGCTAAAACAAGGTCACAACTAGATCTTTGATGACCCCAAGACATTTCACCTTCCTAGAGTCAAAATAATATAAGTCATGGTAAGTCTTTTTGATTTCCAATCCAAGTTCATCCATGATAGTTTTGGGCATGCAATTATGAGATGCCCCTGATTCCATCAAACAGTTATGAAACACCTTGTCATGTATGTTCAGTGAGGTATATAAGGGAGTGAATGAATCATCTCTATCTTCTAGAAAAGGGCCTAAGATGACTGCTAGATTTTCATGTTGAAGATTTACTGAATCATTGGAATGAGATGAAGGCTCGGGTTGCAACATTTTGGAGAGGCACCTTTTGAAGTCTTCATGATTGACAAGCTCTGAAAGGGGTACAGGGATTCTAATTTTTTGAATCTCATGCTCAAATCTAAAAGAGGAATGAAGCTTTAAAATATCCTTTGCTTCTGGGAAAGGTCTTTTGACCACTGGTGGGGGGTTCTGTGCTTCCTTACCTTTGTTGTTTTCTGCTACATATTTAGCAGACATTTCTGCTCTGGTAGGATTCTCAAGAGTGTCAAACTTCCCTTCTTTCTTTTTGGACCTGAGATTATATTTATGCGGACTACTACTGTTCCTCTCCCCCTTACTCAACTCATTTAGCTAGATGTCCATAAGAGACTCCTCATATGAAGATTGGGTTAAATGGGGAAATGAGGAGGTGTCTCCGAGACAACGGATTTCAGGATCAACCTCTTCTTCCTCTCCTTCTTCATCAGTAACCAGGTTATTTTGGAGAGGGGTTTGGATTCTTTGATCATCCCTATCCCTATTTGTTTTATCTCTTTGGATAATATGAGGGGTATTATTAGGTCTTCCGAAGTTACCCCTATTTTCAACATTAGGGGGATTCCTATAGCTCTTATTTCCTTCCAATTCCAACCTTTCCATTCTAGCAGAAAGTGATTTTAGTAACTTGGTTACTTCATCCATTTGAGGGGGAGAAACAGAGGAACCAGAGGTTGAAGCTTTAGACCTCCCCTTTCCTTTGTCTCTATCAGCCTTACTCCAAAGTTTGTCAACTTCCAATACATTGGACTCCACTTCTAGGGCTGCATATTGCATATGATTCAAGGAAGTAGATCTTCGTTCTCTTAACAGGAAGCAGAAATTAGGGTCGAAAGCACTAGAACAAGTAATTTTGGCAGAGGTTTCTGTAGGTTTAATATTAGTAGGAATATTATTATAAATTTTTTTAAACCTCTTTGAAAATTCAGAAACAGATTCCCCTACTTCTTTCTTAAGTGATTCAAACTCTGTAATATAGTAAAGTAAATATTTTTTATCCCCCCAATGTCTTAAGAATTCCTAGGGCTTCAATCCCATCAATGGATCCAGGATCCAAGGCCCTAAACCATTTCCTAGCCTCTCCATCAAGGCTATGAACAAATATTTTGATCCATACATCTTCATTTACAATGACATAATTGTCTACATAACTATAAAAGGTTGCAAGGTGCTCTTCTACAGTTATGTCTCCCTCACCCATGAACTTAGGCAACTGCTTAAGGTAGCCACCAACTAGGAGAGCATTCATAGGCTAAGGCAAGACAAGAGGAGCATATCTAGTAGCCACTATGGCATCCATTTTGTTTCTAAGGGGATTAGCACCTACCATTGGGATGCGAACTAGAGGAGAACCAGGAGGAGATGGAGTTTGAACAGGTGATATTGAGATTGTGTTCCTGGGAGAAAGGAGAAACAACTGAGGATTTGGAAAAGAGGTTACAAGGCTCGAGGGAACATAGGTTTACCCTTCTGTAAATGAAACAACTCTAATAGGGGGAGGAGTGGGAAAATATTCTGAGGTCGTAGGTTTAAACCACGATACAACTTTAGGGGAAACAGGAGTGTCAAAGATTTCTCCTTCCAAACAGAGACCGGGAGGGGAGAAATCAACAGGAACACTCCCAAACGTTAAACTTCTAGAAACTCCAATAGATGGAATAACATGAGAATGAGAAGAAAATACTGGAGTTTCCAAAGAAAGATTATGAAAATTACCATAAATACCTAGCTCTAAAGTTGAAGTACCTTCTCTGGGGGGCTTTCTTTTTATGATAATTTTCTCTGCATCAGCTTCAGGTGTTGCTAGAGGAATCTATGGAGTATACCTCGTGTGTCTTCCTTTCGGAGCCACAACTGAAATAGTGGAGTCACAACAATGGAGTCACAAAAGTGGAGTCGCTAGGTGCAAGCTGCAATCTTCAATGGTTCTAATATCTTATGCACCTTCAGAATCATAATCTCTTTGTCATTCTATCCCAGAGAACAGTCTTCAATTCGTTCCCCAACAATGATGCCAAGAATATTAGAACTAAAAGTCACCTTCAAATTGCATTGAAGGTAAGCCCAGTACCCATCAGTTTATATGTCACGATGAATAATTTAAAAGACCTCAAATGGGCGCAAACTCAAGATAATATCGTTTTAACTCAGAAACCTGGACCAGCATGCACAAGTAGTTGAGGTCTTGATCAACTTCATTCGGTAAGTTGTAGTAAAGGTGAGTAGGAGGAAGAACTAGTGAGGAGAATGTAAAGGTATGCTATGGACATCAGGTCTTCTAGCAGCCTAAGGAGGAAAAACTTCAAACACAAGATCCTCTTTAGATTCAAAGTTTCAAGAACTAAAGAAAGTTAAAACGGGACTATAATCAAACATACATCACAATACAATTAAAACAATCCATGTGAATCCTTCAATCATGGATACTTCAATATCAGAGGAAAAGAAGATGAAGGAGGAAGATGACTTATATTAAACAAGAAGTCTCAAATCAAGATACATAACTAGAGAACCAAATCTTTATCAAAACTTTACAATACGGGAGCCTAGCTCAACCATCGACCATAACAAAATATCAAAAATACATATTAATACCCATGAGTGACTACAACCACCCCAGAAGCGATCAAGCCACTACATTCAAAGATTTACGTTGAGAGTCTTCTTTGCATACTGTGCATGCAGTCCTCTTTCAGACATGAGCTCTTATGTCTGAACCTTCTCTGTCAGACTGTGGATGCAGTTCTTTGTTGGACGCGAGATCAGACAGTTTTCTAGCCCTTTTTGAGATTTCCATTTATGGGGGGAGACGATGTTTCAACCAAATCCCCCTACTTCATTAACTGTCTTCATCGGGATCAGGACGGGGCCTGAGTCAACTCGACACCTGGAAAACGTATTGGCCGCACTCTAAACCTTTGCCACTTGGATCTTCATCGAACATTTGCAGGGAACATTGGAAGGAAAACATAGACCCTGACGATGGGGAGTTGGCGAGAATCTTGACGCACATTCGCGGGCTACAAGAGGTGAATGGTGGCCACGTGGAAGGTTGTGGTTGGTGATGACTGGGAATGTGTGAGCACCAGTATGTGGGAGTTGTGGTGTACAGACATGGGGGATGTTGCAAAGGGAAAGGACGCGGAGGTAGAGGGGTGTGATTGGTTAGGGGGGACATGACAACATGATGGAGGTGATATGGAGTATGAGTGGGGGACACATGTCGGGAGGTGAGAGGGAGAGATCTGACAGTGGAAAGGTGTAACACACCCACTACAACATAATAAAGTTTTCTCTTTTCCTCAAGGGACAGAATCCCTGAAGTCCTACGGGGGCCTAGCGTAGGCTAGTTCTTCCCTGTTCACCTCCCTTTGATCGTGGGTTAGGATCACAGGCCAAACAAACCAGGCACCTTTTCATGTTTCGCGACTCAGCAATACAAGTGAGTCCAATCTTAAAGGTAGAATGGTGAGGGGGCTCCGGAATGAAACCCTGGCCGTAGATTTGGGCGCGTAGATTCTGGCCGTCCAGATCTACCCACCGCTTAACGACAAAACACTAGCTCCCTTTCTTTATTCCCTGTCTCAATAGGACCACATACGTGCCTAAATGTAAGCGCCTTTCACAACTCACAATCTCACGAGTCATGAGTCGAAGACCCTCGAATTTTCTTCACCAATCGTCGATACCCGAGATTTCGATATGCTATGGCCCCTCCTTATTAGTGCTCTCCACGTGTGACCACCGGCTAGGGATAACTACTAGCCTTGCTCACAACTTGCAAGTTCATGATTTGAAAGGTTGAACCTCTGGGCCCTTCTTTTACAAAACCCCGAGACGCGAAAGTCAGAGAAGGTTTGACTCCCTCTGGGATTTTCGAAACTGGAAACTTTGCGACTTGAGTTGTTGGGCCTTTGTGCTCCTTTCTTAAGAGAACCTGAAGTATGAGAAGTCAACAAGATGTTGACTCCCGTTTCAAATGACACGTGTCCACCACCTATCCACCACGTGGGTCCCACCAAGCGGACGTGCCACCTGTTGCACAAGCTCTCACAACTTGCAAGCTCATGAATTCTACAGTCAAAATTGATTCCCCTCAACCTATGAGATCCCGATATGTGATATGGTGAGGAGGTCCTGACTCAATGGTTTCTCCTACTTCTCTCTATTCGAGACTTCGCGACTCCAAGGGTTTGGTCTTCCACCTCCAAACTCACGAATCCTCGATACGCAATGTATTGAAATGTTAGATCCCATGGCTGTCCTTCCTTTTTGATCAACATCCCAGATCACATTATGATCTCGTGACTCAAAACTTTGTGACTCCAAGAGCCTGTTCTTCCACCTTCAAACTCACGAATCCCCGATACGCGAAATGGTCAGATCTTTTCCACCTGTCCTCCAACATGGATGGTCTCGATGTCTTTGGGACTTTCGGGACGTAGTCAATTTCACTCTCCCACCTAAGTAAAGGTTAAGATCAATGGCTTATAGAGCTCCGATGGGTCCCTAGGATCTACGATCGAGGATCCCATTGTTATTTGCAAAGGCTAAAAGGGTGAGGTGTTAACTCCTACGCTCCTTCTCTAGATCCGTCGGTGTTGACAGGCTTGGGGTATTCTCGAAAGGATTTTGACCGTTCATTTACCAAGCGATAGGGTATTTTCTTTCTATATTTGAACTCACTATCCCTTATGAGCTTGAATCATGAAGTTCAAACTCTCGGAGCTTCAGGCTCCCATGACCTCGAGACCTTAGAAAGATACTCTTTCTTGCATAAGGGTTCCAGACCCGGATTGCATGAACCCTCAAATGGTTCTCGGGCAATTATTCCTGATCTTAATCGAGTCTCTAGTAAGGTTCAATACGGTTATAAGGTTTATGGGGTGATTCTCGGAAAAGAGTACTCTCAAGGGGCCTTCCCAGAATATTACGAGAAACTAAGAAAATAAGATGATTCTCAGTGGAGAGAACTCATGTCCCAGAATTAATCATTTGTGCAGAAAAGAACTATGGCATGTAAGAATACACAGGCATCCATTCTATCAAATCAAATGTTAGGTAAACACTTCTATTCATAACTATTTATAAGCACATAAAATTGAACATGAAATTATGGAATTAACTTCAAATAACACTTATCAGAAATAACTCTAGAGGTGATGCAACTGTTGAGAGGAGTGCTTGTTTCCACCCAACCATAGGCTCAATGACTCCCAACGGATTTACCACTAGCCACCCCTGAGCTGAGACCACGATGCTGCGAGACTGCGTCTCGGTTTGCCAGTGACCGAGAATGAGGGTTACTCTCCCCCTTCTTTGTTATCAATCACTCTGCATATCTCCAGAGTTCTTCCCCCTCCCCTCGCGTCTACCCCCTTCTCTATTCTCCCTCACACCTTTCCCTCTTGCAAGGTTGCGTGTGGTGCGATTTCACTCGTGGTGGTCAGGCCTGAGGCTCCTACAGATGGGTGGTTCACTTCCCCCATCCCTCATTAATTCTTGAGGAGCCATCTACCTACCAACCTGCGAGTAATTTATTTCGGGCCAGCGAGCTGCTCTTGGTTCTATGGGCCAGTGAACTCCAAATACGA
>JASDQU010108057.1:223902-236641 GCA_032191745.1 Picea mariana
TTAATATGATACAGTAATATGTCCCTTTCCCATAAAGCTATTTCCACTTTATTGTATAACTCCTTGATCATATACATAGATTGATTGTTGAATAGATTGTGCTTTCCTCACTTTGGCTAGTTTGTGTTGTCTTGGTCTTGGTTGCACAAGAGCACTGGAGTGAAGCAGGAGCAACAAAGACCTTAGGAAGCAATAATAAGGTATGTTCCTTGTCCTTGCCTCCCATTTAATTCAATGGTTAGAATCTAGGGAAAGAGTCATATTCTGTCTTGCTTTGTTCTAGATCCAGGTGGATCTAGGGAGATCGGTTAGTGTCCGCACTTACGGATTTATCCAATAACAAAATTGGCGAATCCACTGGGGATAATCCCATTTTCTTTGTGGATTTTGATATTTTTCTGTGGCCATTTTCTCTGGTTTTACTTTTCTCATGTCCTATCAATCTCTGAGTCTTCAGGATATCCTGATAGACCCTCTAGGTCTAGAGGCCTTTTTCAATTTTGCTTCATTTTCCAAATTTTTTCTTATGTTCAGGCATTCTCGCACTGTACTTCATTGTAGTCTATGAGAATAGGTAGAGTTCACACTCTTCCTTTAGGTTTCAGTGCGAGGTTCTCGCACCCTGCTCAAGGGTCACCTGCAAGAATCAATGATTCTCGCACTGTGTATTATTGCCTGCCTGCGAACTCATTTGTTCAAATTTTTGGATTTGAGATTTGGCATTTTTAACTGCCCAGGTCAGTTTGATTGCCACATTTAAGTTTTTTGGACTATGGATTGATGTTCTTCTTGTCTTCGTTTACATGCATGAACATTTTTATGATTTCAAGGCTTTTCTTGTCATTTTTGGCTTGACTTTCGTTTCTTGATTTTTCTTGGCAAAATCATTCTCTCTGTTTTCAGAATCTGAGTGTGTTTGATTAGTTAAGATCCAGTGATTGGTTGAAAGTTAAGTTTTCTTGGTTCTTATCATTTTCTTATGGTTTGAAAGATCATTTTCTTTTGCATTTGAAAAGATTACATTGGTTTGCTCTTTATTTTTGTTTTTGTTGAAAGAGTGGATTGGGTGTTTATCATTGCTTGTTCATTTGGTTTTTGATTTTTTGTACTCTCGCTATCATAGTGTGGGTCCTTTTTGAAAAGTGAACAAAGTTTTTTCTTTCAAAAAATTCTTTTCGTTTTAAGAAACTATTGAAAATCAAATTATTGAGATTGTTGAAGTATTTGAAAAAGACACAATAGAGAATTGTCATTTGATACATGATTGTTTGCATTTACATTTTAAAGGAAATTTTGCATTGTAGTTCAAGGTTGATCTGGAAAACTTTCTCTTTCTCCCATACATAGGATTCATTGAAAAAAAAGTGATATATTTCATTCTCATCCTTGCATTGTTGGGTCAGAGTCATACAACATAAGTTTCATTTCCATTACCTTTGAGTAAACAAAAGCTCTTAATAACACTATGTAATCATAAAATTTATCTAGTAACTCTTTTCTAGGGCTCTTTTACACCAACATTTAGCTAGGCTAGTGCTTTGGAGTAGGAAGAGAGATACACTCTCCAAAAACACAAAACACACAATAGCATCTTGTGTTAGGGAGTGTTAAATTCTATTTGCAACATCTTGTCCTGGGCAACCCTTCTCACACAAGGGTCAAACACTAGGTCGCATTGATATTGGCAGAGTTACTCACCCTTCTTTGTCGATATCAGTGTAGAGATTGCACATATTACGGGGATCACTTGGAGGTATACCCACAATGATGAATGGAAGCCTTTTGAGTTGATTTCGGGCTAGATACCCTACCCTTGCATGTGGATCAGACTGTCGACTGTTCCCCCAGGATTTATTTTTGTTGGTGGTGACCTTAGTGGCCTATCTCTCTAGGTTCTTACCTGAGGTGACTGTGGAGGGGAAAGTCTTCATGGTACCTAGAATTGACGTTGACCAAACTCACTCGGGCTCCTTGGAGGGTATACCCATGATTATGTGTGGGAGCTTGCACCAGGGTGTAAGTCTGTTAAGCAGGTCGTCAGCATAACTTTTCCACCCTAGCCCCGCCCCTTCTCATCTCATTGTTGTGACATTGGATTTCATCACCAACTAGTGGCTTCGAAATTAGAAGGTCATGTTTGCTTGGTTTTTCTTCCTAGATTGTGTTTACTAGCGTGTGTTGTCTGTTTCTCGAAGTTGACTATAGAATTTTCTTCGTGAAGTTTGTCACTTGTTTACAATAGCTCCTCCACGTTGTTCATGTAGAATGCAAGTTTTATCTCCAGAGCATCTAGAAGGTTCTCAACCCTTTCCCACAAGCACACCTGGAGGTTCTCCTCAGCAGAGTGAAGTCCCAGTCGTCACCACCCCACAAGTGGAATGCACTGAATCTCTAGAACCTTTCTGAATTACCAATACTCGAGAGGACTTTCGACTTCACCCTAGTTCTAAGCGACCATTTATGCGACTGAATTCTTCCAGAGAATTAGTTGTTACATCTTCTGGATCACCCGTTGGGCCTTTTCCCGGCATAGAAGGCCAAGATCCTTTTTGGTCTACAGGTGTTTTTCGAAGGGACCTTTTTGGTCCTGGTTCACCTGTGGTCTCTGAAATCAACCCTCTGGTGTTTTCTGAGACAGAGACTGTATCTTTGACTACCACTTATCACTTTACTATCCCTGTTGAAATGGCCCATCTCACGAACACTACAAGTGTCCCAACCGGGTTCACTGCAGCTGGTCTTGCTTCTATAAACATGCAGCGAACGCCTAATGTCACTCCGACACTACCACCCGGATACCATGCGTTGAATGCTTCTATTACAACACCTTCGCAAACCCCATATGGTTCTCCAGGTGGTCCTCCTTTTCCTGGGCACCCTATTCCCGGTTTTATTTTGACACTCCCTCAATTTCCTTCTGGAAGACCTTTCTTATCTCCCATTGGAAATCCTAATCCTAGTGGCACTATCCCATCCATTACACCAAACTTGCGGATTCCCGTTGGTGGACAAGGTGGCATGATTCCACTTCTTCTTACAGGACACATTCCAATTACTACACAACCTTCGATTGGGACACAACTTCCGGTTGGAACACCACCTACGATAGGGGGACCAACCCCACCTTTTGGGCAAAATATACCTCCCTCTTTGGCCCAGTATTGGAAGCAGATGATACAAAATCCTCCTCAAACGACTAGGGGGCAGCAGTTGCTTGTCCCTACTATAGGCCAACCATATCTAGGTATACCCAATCCTATTTGGGGTCAGGGTCAGAATGCTCAAACTCATGTCCCCGCTCAAGGTTACAATCCCTGGAGCTACTATCTTCTTCAACCACCACCGAATCTGCCTGGGTCTTCCCATTATGGGCAGACTGCTTATGGTCCTACTGGTTTGCCGACAGGGCTTCCACCCCAAAGCCACCAGTACCCATAGGTGAATCAACAGTTACCTTTTCTTGCTACTTTGGATTTACTGGATTTGTCTAGGATTTTAAATGATCCTATTTGTCACTCTCCCCAATGGCCTGTTATTCCAGCCAAGTTTCCATCGAAAATTCCTAAATTCTACGGCAAAGTGGGAGAGGACCCGAACAATCACGTTATGACTTTTCACCTATGGTGTTCATCCAACTCGTTGATGAATGATTTTATTCGTTTACATATTTTTCAACGAACCCTTACCGGTTCTGCTGCGAAGTGGTATATTGAATTGCCACGAGATTTCTTCTCTGATTTCAGCACCTTAGCTATGGCTTTCCTTACGCATTACCAGTTACCGATCCGTTATGATATGGGGACTGAGATTTTGACTTCCTTCAAACAAAGAAAAGGCACTCATATCTTTGATCACATCCATGAGTGGCGAAGGAGACGACATCTTATTAAACTTGAGCTCCCCAATCAGTTGCTGGCCGAATGGTTTACAAAATCCTTTGTGAACGAAATCGGTAAGGAGATTTCCATGGGTTGTGTAGTCATGGAAGAGCAGGCTATAAGTCGTGCTCAATATCTTGATCTTTTTTATTCACAAATGGGAACCCTTTATGATTTACTACCTGATTTACCTCATCCTAATGCTTCCATCACTTCAACTACTCCAGCTGCCTCGCATGCAGCTGATGGTGTGATTGGTACTGCTCAAACTCAATCACATTCTGTTTCAAGCACAAACCCTAAATCTTCTTCTTCTAATGTTCAAAATGCTCTGTCTCCTACCACTCCCACCGAAAAGACTTATGAGGTAGATGTTTTCCAATCTACCCCAGCCGGTAAAAACAAATCTAAAAAGGGGAGAGGTAAGAATAAGGAGGGAAAAAATAATAATCAAGCAGAGAAAACTAAAACCACTCCTATTGAAGATCGGGATAAACGCAAACCCCGATACCCTTGCCTTATCTGTGGTGATGATCACTACATGAAGGATTGTCCATGATGTGCCAAGGTCACTAAGTTTCTTCAGGGAGCCCCGAAACCACCTACACCGGCAGTCTTGTCCCAACCCTTCCCGTCTCAACAACAGGCTCAGTTGGTCATTCACGACCAACCCTCTTCTTCTACCACATCAGATGTTTTGATGTGTACTGGTGATTCTAAGAAGAACAACGTTGCACTCACGACTCGAGCCAAAAATCATTCTCCATATAAGAAGAAGGTTGATGATTTACCTCCTACTTTAGTACAACCCTCTCCAACGACTCCACCTACAAATGGTCCTCTTCATCTCAAACGACCGAGCCTTGATACAGTTCTCCGACCACCCCCAAAAGGTGTTGTTAGGAAATCGAATTTCAATCCTCATGCTCGTGTGGCCCATAACTACAGTATTGTTGAAGATCTGGCTCAGGCACCTTCAACGATGTCAACCCTTGAAGTCCTCCAGTCTTGTCCTGCACAACGGAAGGCACTGTTGAAAGCTATAGGTGGAATTGACCCAACAGATATGAATTTTATAGTCTTTGACTTGGAAGATCATATTCCAAGGTTACCCCCTCAACTCACGTTTCAAATACAAGTGGTTGTCTCCGACAAAAACATTTGTCGAACTGTTATCGACGAGGGTGCCTCGACGTGTGTTATGTCTCTTTCTTGTTGGAAAGCCATTGGCTCTCCTCCTTTGAATGAATCCCAGAAAACTCTTAAGGCCTTCAATGGCTCTGGTTTTAAGCCCTACAATGTTCTTCCTTCGTTTCCCATCACGTTAGAAGGAAAAATGGTCCAAGTTGAACTGGAAGTCTTTGACGCTCCCCTTGATTATAATCTTTTACTTGGTTGTAGCTGGATTGATTCCATGCGCGCCGTTGTGTCAACACTTTTCTATATAGTACGTTTCCCTCATCAAAGAAAGGTTGTTACCGTTGACCAACTTGCCTTCTTCAATTCTGATAGCCGTACTGGCAACGTGTCGTTTATTGCTAAAACCCCACCAGGTTATGAGAACATCAGTGTAGGCCTTTTAAAGGACTCCTCGTTAATGGGTAATTTTCCCATTCCACCGCCCGATGTTCCACGCTCGTCAGTTGCTTCTATCAACATGATCTCCACCATGCCTCACGAACTTCCTACATCACAGGACCCTTGGATTGTCCCTGACCCTGGAGATCATCTTCGTTTCGGAGACGCAATGCCGTTAAGTCTGGTTGAATCTTCCTCTCAGGCCATTCAATCAGCAACACCTTTTACCCTCTCTCTTGATGAGTTGTCTCCTGATCCTTTTCGTTTCATTTTTCCCACTAATGAGATGATCATGTCCGTCATGGAGGACACCACTTGGGATTATGGGCATTATTGTTCCATACTTTTTCTGGAGCAACATACTCTTGAGAATTACCAACAAATTTCGACTCCGTCGACCGTTGTTGTCACCTCGACTGTTCCCGTGACTACACATGATGTGTTTGCTGAAGGGGACTTAAGTAATATCTTGCCCATGATTCCCATTGACATATCCATTAAACCTGGGATTGTCGAAAATGTCCATATTGGAGCTTTGTGTTCTTCCGACGAAATCGTCACCTATATGTCTCTGTTCAAAGAATTTCGTGACATCTTCGCCTGGAGTTACGAAGAGATTCCAGGTATCGACCCTGCAATTTTTGTACATGAGATAAAGACATACCCTGGTGCTAAACTCGTTCGGCAACGCCTTCGTCCAGTTCACCCACGTAAAGTGGCTGCCATAAAGCTCGAAGTCGAGAAACTTCTGAAAGCCGAATTTATTTATCTGGTGGCTCTTACAGAATGGGTTTCCAATCATGTCCCGATTGATAAGAAAGGCGGTAGTATTAATGTATGTGTTGATTATAGGGATATTAAGAAAGCTTGTCCCAAAGACAACTTTCCTACCCCCTTCGTCGATCAAATTGTCGATGATTGCGCCGGAAGAGAAATCTTCTCTCTCATGGATGGTTTCTCCAGCTATAATCAAATTAACATTGCTCCCGAGGATCAACATAAGACTGCCTTTATTTGTCCTTGGAGTACTTTTGCCTATAGGAAACTCCCTTTCAGACTTAAGAATGCGGGCGCAACTTTTCAACGTGCTATGTCTTATGCTTTTCATGATATCAAACATATCGTTCAACCCTATTTGGATGATTTACCTGCTCATTCTAGTACCGAGTCGATCACCCTACCCACCTTCGAGCCATTTTTGTTCGCTGTCGGTTCTATCGTATACGTTTAAATCCTCATAAATGTGTTTTTTTCATAGAATCCGACTTTCTTCTAGGTTTTATCGTTTCGCGTCAAGGGATCCGGGTGGATCCTATTAAGGTTGAGGCGATTCTTAATCTCCCTCCTCCTTCTACACTACGCCAGTTAAAAAAATTTGTAGGGGAAAGCAAACTTTCTTCTTCGTTTTATCCCTAATTACGCAGAGATCGCTTGTGGTTTTATGCGGCTACTAAAGAAAGATTCAGAGTTCGTCTGGGATACCATTACCAACAATGATTTTGAAGCTTTAAAGTTGTCCCTCATGCGTGCTTTGCTTCTCTTTCCTCCCGGTTACAGTCACGATTATTTCCTTTATCTTGCTGGCTCAGAGTACACTATTGGCATGGTTCTCGTCCAAGAGTATGATGTTCCCGATGAACATGTTGTTTACTACTTGAGTCGAAGTCTCACACCAACTGAAATCAATTATCAACATGTCGAAAAACTAGCCTTGGCTACCGTTCAAGTCGTCCAACGCTTCTGGCACTATATCCTCTCACGCAAGACTACGGTGATTTCTCATTGCAACCCTATGCAACATATTTTGA
The DNA here is from genome assembly GCA_032191745.1 of Picea mariana. Classification (NCBI taxonomy): domain Eukaryota; kingdom Viridiplantae; phylum Streptophyta; class Pinopsida; order Pinales; family Pinaceae; genus Picea; species Picea mariana. Next base: position 231,167 of record JASDQU010108057.1, read on the forward strand.
CACATCAATTTCTAGGGGGCAAATACTCCAAATGGATTGTGATACTCCAGGAGTTTGACTTGGAATTTGACCACGCCAAGTCTAAGAAATCCTTAGTTTTTGCTGAGTTGATATGCGATTTTCCTCACTCTGCAACAGAAAATGTAGCAGTTGATTCATTACCCGATGAATCTCTTTTCCTTATTAGCACTGACGATATTTGGTATGGGGATATCATTATATATCTCCAAACCCAAACTTTTCGGCCTGCTTTGTCTAGTACTGAACGACGTCGCATACGCTATCAAGCTCGTCAATACATTATCCTTGGGGATACTCTTTACTGTCGGGGAATTGACTCTATTTTTCGACGTTGTCTAACATTCGACGAAGCCGAGAAAGCTCTGAATGACTTACATTCCAGAGCATGTGGTGGTCATATGTCTGGGTATGCTACTGCCCAGAAGATCTTATGTGCAGGGTATTTTTGGCCTTCTTTGTTTAACGACTGCATCACCACCGTTCAGAAATGCCATGCCCGTAGACCTACAATCAGAAAATTTAGTCACATCCCGCTCCTCTTCACCCTGTGGTCTCAGTTGGTCCTTTTGCGAAATGGGGCATCGATTTCATGACATGTCACTCTCACTCGGTCAGGGGGCATGGTTACATCATTGTAGCCATTGATTACTTTACGAAATGGATCGAGGTGATGCTGAAATTCGACAACACTGGAAAGATCACAACCTTGTTTCTTTTTAACCATATCATAGCTCGTTTTGGTGTTCCCCAAGCTATCGTCACTGATCACGGTAGCCACTTTAGGAATTTTATGATGTTTGAAATTACTGAGAAGTTGGGTCTTCGTCATGATAACTCAACGCCCCATTATCCACAAGCCAACGGCCAGGTCGAAGAAATCAACAAAGTTCTCATAACTATGCTCCGACGGATGATAGGAATTCATAAAACAAGTTGGCACACAATGTTGTTTTTGGCATTGTGGGCATACCGGACATCTGTCAATTCCACTACTGGGTTTACGCCTTTTTGATTAGTCTATGGTGTGGAAGCCATTCTTCCTATAGAATGTGAGATACCCTCTCTGAAGCTAGTTGTTGAACTCCTACCCAAAACTTCTGCTGAAGAAGAACGTCTATTGTATCTAATGCGATTAGATAAAACTCGACGTGACGCCACTCTAGTAATAGAAGCCCAGAAAAAACGTGTCAAGGCCCAATATGACAAGCATGTCAAGCCTCACGTTTTCTCCAAAGGTGATATTGTTCTTCTCTATGAACAGGATCAAGATGTGTTAGGAGCTGGGAAATTCGAACCCATGTGGCGAGGTCCTTATATTGTTCGCTGAGTTTTGGAAAAAGGAGCATATGAGTTGGTAGACTATGATGGTATCCCTTTGAGTGAACCCAGGAATGGGTTGTACTTGAAGAATTACTATGCATAATTCATCTGTGCAAAAGTACTTGTATTCTATTGTATCATACTTTTTGTGTGTTACTATAGTTTGCTTTTGTCGTTATCTGGTCTCTGCCCTTATGTGACATTGTGTTTGATTTCCAGATGTCAGAGTCTTCGCTACCCTATATTGGCTTTGCTGATGGTTCTAGCCGTAGAACTCAGAACCTTGCTTCCGCTGTGTGGGCAATCTATGCCCCTACAAACGAACTTATATCTTTACGAGGTGTGTGCCTCAACCGTGCGACCAACAACATTGCAGAGTATAGCACCATTATTGAATTATTGGTTGATGCTATCTCGCTCGAAATTCTTCATTTGGTTGTGCGACTTGACCCACAGCTTGTAGTACTGCAGTTAAGTAATATCTACTCTATTTGAAGTCCTACTTTGTTATGGGTGTATTTGTGAATTCGCCTCTTGGAACATTATTTTGATCACATTGAATATCAACATATTCCTAGATGTCTAAATACATTAACAAATGCATTGGCTAATTATGTATTGGACAGAAATTTGAATCATTTATAAATCAAACACATCAAAATTCACACAATATAAAGTAAACTGGTAGAAGCTGTCTGTATATATAACGATCAAAAGAGTTTATTACAAAAAGTTTGTCCGAATACCAAAATGTCAAAATTTGAAGCTCATAGCTTCTACAAAGTGACATCATGGATGACGTTCACGGTAACACATGACTTCCCTAGCAACCCTACGGAGCAGTCGACTCATAGATGCTAATACCCCTACAGTATGACGTTGATCGCGTCGTGGAACCTTTTCCAGAGTCATGTCTGGAATGTCTGCAGTCAGGCCCTCTAGATTCTGTTCCACCACTTGATAATCCTTAGCATACTGTGGTGTTGTTGCTACCTCTCCTTGCCGTTGGATGGGAGAAGTTCCAGGAGGTCTGTAAGGTCGAACATCTGTGCTATCAACAAACGATTTTGTATTAGTCTTTGGACGAACATATAAAACAAAAACATTTGAATATGATAAAAAATTCAAAAACATTTAAAAAGAGAAAATGTGTGTACTTCTTACCAAGGTCCCCCCACTGAGCATCCTCTGGTAATACCAAATCTAGGTCTCCTTGGAAATCTAGCTTAACATAAGCGTAGTCATCAACCATCAACATCTGTGGTTGAAGCCAGTCAAATAAAGTATCATCGTATTTGATGATCGGTCCTGCTACGTGTCGGGCCATGAGCCAACACCATCTCAACATCCGTGGATCCCTGGGAGCCGGTAAATTCCACTCCACCTTTAGCCTCAGTAATGGGACCCACTCAATAAATAAGGATACCAGTAAAGATCTGTACCCGAATTGCTTCAGGTCACCTCACCTATATTTGGTCAATTGCTTTTTTATACTGCGAAGCACAACATCTGCCGAGTTGAATACTCGAGGCTTAGTACACTCAATAACATAATGGAAGTAGCTCTGTAATGCCATGTGAGGAGAAGAACTCCTAGCCATCCGAGCTATAGTGAAAAGGATAGTATGGAGGGTCAAGTCTTGTACCCCCCCAGATAGCTATGTTTCCTTTCTTTCTCTCAGCCTCGGGAACACAGTGTAAATTGCAGTACTCGCTCATCTTTAGCCCACCACCTCTACTACTTATCAGGCTCACATAGTACCCCCGCCATGATAAACCAGTCAAAAAGTAAATGTCCTCAATGTCTAAGGACAGTGTGTGGACCCCCACATGAAACACCTGCTGTTCAGGGTCCCACATATGCACCAGGTACTCTAATAGTCTGACTTGGGCTCTCATGCCCAGGATGCGAAAGTACTTCAAAAGCCCACAGTCTCTCAAAGCAGCTATGGTAGGTGGATGATTTTCAACCATTGCATTATCCTCTTCATGTTCCTTTTCACACCACTCAAGCACCATGTTGATGGTCAATTATCTGCATAAGGAACACAATAAGAGGATTAACAAATTTTTTTTATGCTTTGGATCTTTCTCATTGGGTAAAATTTTTTAAAAAAATTAGGCTTTGCGGTTCTCGCAGGTGCCCTGTGTGCATAGTGCGAGAACCTCGCAGGTGGCTTTAGGCTCTCCTGCGAGAATGCATCATTTTCGTAGGCCCCGTATAGCCTGCCTGCGAGAATGGCAGCACGCATGTAGGGCTTGGAAAATCAACTTAAAAATGAAATTTTAACCAATGAAATTACAAAATTAAACCATGAAAGTGTTAAGGATGAAGATCTTACCTAACTATCACAGACGGCTCGCTGAATGGTCTCTTGTAGCTCCCGTAATCTGGCGCCGAACTTGGAGGGTAAAAGAGGGTTTTTTTGAGCTCAATAGTGGAAATGTAAAAATGGTGTAGTAAAAAGAGTATTTACTCCTTTTATTTACTTTTACTACATCATTTTGATTTTTTATGATTATTTATCGACCAAACCCTAATCCCTAATGTTATATTGAGTGTGACTCTTGCAGGCCTGATGACTTTGATGATTAAATACAGGGATACATACATGTTTTTCTTTGTTATCGCGTGTTTTTGATTGTTTTTTATGGTTTTTACATAAAACCTCGAGCATCGTTTTTGTCCATTCTTACGCTCGTAAATCCATGAGAACGCGATCGAGCGTACTTTTATCACTTTTTTGGGCTCAACAAGGTTATACAAAAAAGGAACCCCCCTTGAGTCCTCTTTAACCTCTTTTCAGACTCTCTAAACATGAAAAGATCGTCGAGCGACCTTGCTATTTTCACGCTCGATAAAGTATTTGAAGTAAGCGTATAGTGAGCGATAATTTATCTCTTTTTCGGTCTCGTCCAGACTATTTTACGAAAAAGGAACTGAGAGAGTTCTCTTTTAAGTGTTTTTCCAAACTCTATAATCTTGAAAAACCTTCAAGTTTTCTAGCTCTGGACTCGTTAAACAAACATTGCCAGACTCGTGATGGGACCGAACCACTCCTTCTTAGGTTTCGTTAAAAATACTCCGAGGGACTCGTACGAAGGATGAGCTTACATCAACAAGCATATGTTATCCTCCTCAAGCTTGTGTAAAAATAAAGAGGTACTCGCCAGAAATGGTGGGGGAAAATTTGGGAAAGGGATATGTTTTCATTTTCGTATTAATTGGCAGTAAGTGTCGCTCTTGAACATGACACCCCCTATTCACCATTTGAAGCTAGTTTGGGAAATCCATTTGTCTCTCATTCGATTTGCTACAAGGTCATTCCCTATGTCGTCTTTGAGTCAATGCTGCCAAATCATTGGTCGTGTCGTTCATATGTTCAAGAGAATTCCATCTAAAACCTATATTGAGCTAGGCCATCTGCAGTTATCCATTCTCTCTGTGTCGGCCTTCCCTGTGTCTAGTCCAATTCACATCATACTCTGTTTCACCTTCAAAATATGTTACTCATTTTGTGTCATTGATGGGGGATACATCAAGGCCCTCCTCTAATGATTTTTGTTCTGTCGACTTTAGCTCATTATCCAGAATCAAGACTTAGAAATTATTTGGTACCTTGAAGCTTGCATGCCTCAATGGCAGGTTTCCTCACTTTCGACATTGGGTTTACATCATTAACCCCTGATCAAAAGATTCCATTAGATGTTCAACTTCAACTCATTTATTCACACTCAATGGATTGTACTATGGTACCTTGGGAGTCATTGACATCAATGGTGATTTCCCTCACACTTGTTAATGGTTTCATCAATGACCGGTAATCAAGTGGTTTCTACCATGATCGACTTCAACACATGTAATCACATGGTTAGATTCATACTTTCGGCGACGAGATTGAAGACCCTAGATATCATCTTTGTGATCCAGGTTGCGATGGAGTATGTATAATTTGTGACACATAGATCCACTGTGTATGTCTCATGGCTATGTTGTATTGATTTGAAATTTCTCGCATAGATCCACAGTGTATTCCGGTGGCTATGCTATATTTTGACAGCATGGATCTACAGTGTATGATTGGTGGCCATGACCCATGTCTATAATGTCATCAGTCTATGATCTGAGTATGGG
>JASDQU010108057.1:245795-257448 GCA_032191745.1 Picea mariana
AAACCAAGATGATTTTTTTTATTTTGGGGCCATTGGTAGAGAAATCCATCAACATGTTATTAATAAACTCAAGCATAAATGGTTTTCCCTCTGTCTCACTCAAGATAATAGATGTAAAAGGAAGATTAATATGTACAGTAATAGGTTGCAAGAGATCCCGCAAGGGTGTAGACAGATTGGCAAGTGTCGTGTAAATGGAAGGAAATATGTAAAAAGAGGTCTCAAGGTCGATTCTCACCCCGATTTACCTAGAGGGTGTGCTTGCAGGCTGTGTGTTCCTTCCTAGGGGTTATAAGGCAGCCGACAGGATTCGACCCCATGTCACACAAGTATGATACTGTCGTTGTTACCGATTCCCCTAGTTACAAAAAAAAAAAAATAGGTTGTAAGAGATAGAGAAAAATCTATAAGGTGCTTGTTCTTTGAGTTTAGAGGGATTTCTCTATAGATCTCCTTCTCGAATCCATCCTATCTACCTCCATGATATATGTTCACAATTTAGGATTAAAAAATTATCAAGTGGAAGAGTTCATAAGATTATGACTCCCAAAGACTCCATAACAACTTTTCTCCAGGTTGAAGATCATGAAAAAAACTAACCATGTGAGTTATATTTGTTTAATTTTGTGATACCAAACCATACATGTTGGAATCCCAACCCCTTTGTGGGGGATGTCCAACTAAGGTCTTTCACTTGTTTTAATTGTGGTTTGATACAATGGAGAGGTGAAAATGATTCTTATACTCGGGAACAATTGAATTCCAATTTAATAGTGAGGGAGGAATACCCCATTCCTGGGGTGATCATTGAAGATTATAGAAACTTTCTTAGAGATCCAAAGGACTCTCAAAGATTTAGGTTTCATAGACAATATTCCATCAGTATTCATCAAGAAGTTGCATAGGTTCATTCACTTCAATATTTGTGGGCCTCTTATGATATTTGGCACACACTTCCAAATCCTTTAAGGAATAGAAGCCCTACTAGTTACCCACATTTTGAGCTTTCTATCTCTAGATTTTCTATATACATAAATTCAATGAAGATACATGGTAATCAATGGATGGGGATCAAATTTACTTTTCCATTAATTTGGTGTCCAACTCAACAATATAGGGCAACATTTCAGTGGAAAAACATGGAAGAGATAACACTCTGGAGGAAAATTAAAATATGCTAACCATGATTTTCAAGGAATGACCAAGCAAATCACAGGTTGCAAAGCTAAAGGTTCTTCAAAGATTAATAAAGACCAAATTCAAAGGAAACCAAGTCAACCCCCCCAATGAACAGTTGGACAAAGGCAAGGAGCTAATATAGGGAGAAATTCAACTTCATTTATCTATTCTCATGAAATTCTCCCTTGAAACTCATATATTGTTGGCATATTCATGCCCTTGGACTATACATTTTTCTTGAAAATTCACCTTTTCTTTAATGGACAACAATTATGCCTCCTTAGGTTAGGTTTTACTATAAATGAAAGTAGTTTGGGATGATTCCCATATTCATCTAGAAATACTCAGTTGCATTCTTGTGTTAGATAACTATAGAATATAAAGGAATAGACTCAAATTTGAAGCGTGATAGTGTTGTTATATATTTTGTGAACAGAATTTGAAGTTTTCTGCAATATATAAATATGCTCCTTTAGTTTCATTTCAGATTATGAGTGAACAATAGTGTTGTAGCTGCAATTTCTTTCTTGTTGTACATGTTTGAAGGAGGTCCCACTTTAAGGAGGTACCTTGTGTTTATTGTTGTATATATGTATATTTCTATATTTAGATTCTTAGTTTATGCACTCTATTTTCCTTTTGAATTTTAAGAAATCTCTATTGTACATGGATGTTGTTAATGGTAGCTACCATATTTCCTTATTTTCATTGTTAAGTGTGTATTTCAATAGAGATAGATTCTAAAGTTGAATGAAATGATTGCTTACCTCATGTTTCACTTTCAAAGCATTGTTGGGAGTCTTTAAAACCCATAAACAAAGTAGTCATTAGTCAGGCCATGACAATCAAAGTAGTTTGTTTATCTTTGGTTTTAATTTGAGAAGTTTTTTTTAAATAAGTATATATAGACATTTACATAACCTCATCATAAACCAGTCAATCTATAGGTTCTTATTTATATGCATATAGCATATGTGTCTCATAAGCTCTAAGTGAACTCTAGGTTGATAATTAAGTGAAGCCCCAAGATAGTAGTCTTTCAAACAACACATTTTAGTATTTTCATGAGTCTGCATCAAAAAATTCATTTATGTCCAACACTCTATCCAATCCAGGTCTTCCTTGGTAACACAATCCATAAGTAGCAGTGCCATGCAAATACCTAAAAACCCTCTTTACTACTACCCAATTATCCTTCTCTGGTTTTGACATATACCTACTCAAAACTTCCACTATATGTGCAATGTTCGGTCCAGTACAAACCATTGCATGCATAAAACTACCAATCGCACTATCATATGGAACATGGGACATGTCCTCTTCCTCTTCCTATGTATTCATAAATTGATCCGCTGATAACTTTACACCTACAAGAATAGGGACCTTGAAAGGTTTACATTTCTACATATTAAATTATCCAGGTGGATATTGGTGGCCACCCACCTATTCCAAATGGATCCTCTTGTCCAATTTTGTTAAACATGTTCTTCTATACTTCTTTGTAATTGTGGGTTCTACACTTATGGGTTTTTCTAAAGCCCCACACATCCTCTAGCTGGCTAATGGTGGCCTCTCACCTAATCCAACTGGCTTATTTTGTATGTTTTCATGTCAGAACATCTTATTGTACTTCCAGGGTCGTTTTGGGGCCCTAAACATTGTTTTTTTGGCTTGCCATAGCCAAATTGTAGACAAAGTCAGATTTTGATAGAAGAATGTGTAGTTTTCTAGAATATCTTTCCAATGGGCTATCATGCGCCTAAAATGAAGGTCGTATGAAAAATTTACGACCCAAGGAAGTTGAGGTACCAACTTAACCATAGGGGCCCACATCAATTTTGGTGTTTCACCTTCTAGTGTTAGGTTTTTGGATGTTTAGGGTTTTGGCATTCATAAGTAATATCAAAAATACCTCTAGAGCCTCATTGTAATAATTATTCTCAGAGGGATGCGTGTAGCAGCCACATCTCTTATCAGAGATAGCTACCACCATCCGAGCAAGTTTTTTAGTTCTGTAGTTTTACATTTTTAGCCTATTTCATTTATTTAATAGAAGATATTGTTCACTAGATATCTGTGTTATTCTTCATATCTATGTGTTTATTGTATTCATTCTATAATCAGTTCATTCCACTCCTAAATCTGGATCAGTGGTATCAAATCAATTTGCTCTTCATTTATTTTATCTTTGTGCATATCCCCGACAAGATCTACGTACAAGAAGTTGGGACTCAAACCAATCAAGTCATTGCAAGATTGGTCACATTGAGCCCGACAACAACCCATGAAGGACAAAAATAAATATGATGGAGTAGGAGATCCTGTTAAAATGTTACTTGAGGAATCCCTCATGCAACAAAGGAACGAAATGATGGACAACTTTGTGTAGATCCTTCGATGACTGCCCATAAGAGAAGCATCTTCATCAAGCGGCCATGCAACCCCCTTTAAGGTACAGGTAAATTTTGATATTCCATTATTTGAAGGATCGATAGATGCGAATGTTGTAGATAAATGGTTGAATCTGATCGAAGGGTATTTTTCGGTCCACAATTTTTCCGATAGGGAAAATATTACTTTTTCACTCCTCAAGGTCATTCCCCATGTTAAGGACTGGTGGGATACTTACTCTAAGTAAAGGGACATAGAGGAATCTGTAATATTTGTGGTGGCCCCTACATGGGATTCCTTCCAGGATTCCATTAAAGAACAATACTACCATGTTGGAATCTATGAGGACCAGTATACCAGATGGACCACCAAGAAAGGGACCAGACAGTACCAGATTTCACCAATATTTTCCATACCTTGTGCACCAAATTGGGTATCAAATAATCCGAGCATCATATAGTGCTCAAATACCACAATTGTTTTCATATATACATTCAAACAAAAATGGAGTTTCTGTACATCGCCTCATTGGGTATGACTTATAAATACGATGTCAAGATCGAGCAAAAATTTAAGCAGAAGAGGCGAGAGTTTGGATCTACAAACTCCTCATAGTAAAAGTAGGGAAAATGTGTCCCCAACCCACACAGAAAGGGACCAAGCTAATATGGATGCTCTCAAGAAAACCAATCCAAGCCGCAACACAAGAAGGGAAATGAGAAGATGAAGAAGGACACGGGAAAATGGTGTGACTAATATAAAATCCTTGGCACAACACTAAAGAATTCTGCTCCAAGCAGTCACTCTTGGTCGAGCTAAAGGATTTCAAGTCGTAGGTCGATTATGATTCTAAATCAAATCCCAAAGGAGGGAAGAAGATTATTGATGTTGAACCCCATTCCATTATCGATACCACAAAAATCCGGCCAAGTGAACTAGAAGAACCAGAGGAAGGGGAACACCTCTTTCAATCACAGATGTGGATAAATGGGGCTCCGCTTCATTTCATTTTCGATAGCGGTAGTTAGAAGAACCTGATTTCAGCAGAGGTCGTCAATTGGATGGACCTGCCAATGACACCTCACTCGCAACCCTACACCATCGACTGGCTTCAACAAGGAAGAGATCTTCGTGTCAGCAAACAATGTCGTCTACCCTACGGCATCAAGCTTTTGAAAGATGAGGTATTTTGTGATATTGCTCCCCTTGAATTTTATGATGTTCTTTTAGGACAACCATATTTTTGGAAGCGTCATGTTGTGTATGAGTCTAGACCCTGTAGTGTTATTATTACTTTGGGTAGAAAATTGTACAGGATACCAGAGGTAGCGCCTCCTACCGCTATTTCATTAATCTTTGTTCAGAAATGTAGTAAGGTCATTTCACAAACCAAGAAGTTCGTCTTCTTTGTGATCTGTGCTCACAGTAAGCAAAATTTTGGCGCCACATCTGTGGCCTCTACATAGAGCATCTCTTTGTAGCAGAATCAAGTGGACGAGATTGTGGAAGAATACAAAGACATATTCTCCTCACCCATCGGGGTACCGATGCACTGCCAAGTCAAGCATCCAATTGACCTGACCCATGGTGCACCTCTACCTAATGGACCAGTCTATCATCGATCGCTAATGGAAAATGACGAAATCATGCATCATATCCAAGAGATTCTTCAAAAGGGGAACATTATACCCAGCTCCTCCCCTTACGGAAGCCTGATTGTACTGGTGCAGAAGAAGGATAGGACTTGGCCACTATTCATTGATTACAAAGCCCTAAACAAAATCATAGTCAGGAACCAGTACCTAATTCCCTAGATTGATGACCTTCTTGACCAACTTAAGGGGGGAAATTTCTTCAACAAGATTGACCTAAATTTTGGCTACCACCAGGTTCCCATTGAACCAAATGATGTATGGAAGACATCCTTCAAATCTAAATAAGGTCTCTTCGAATGGCTGGTCATGCCCTTTGGCTTAAAAAATGCACCAGCCACATTCATGAGGTTGATGGATGATGTATTGTGACCCTTCACCAACTCCTTTGTGGTGGTNCAGTCTATCATCGATCGCTGATGGAAAATGACGAAATCATGCATCATATCCAAGAGATTCTTCAAAAGGGGAACATTTTACCCAGCTCCTCCCCTTACGGAAGCCTGATTGTACTGGTGCAGAAGAAGGACGGGACTTGGCCACTATTCATTGATTACAAATCCCTAAACAAAATCATAGTCAGGAACTAGTACCCGATTCCCTGGATTGATTACCTTCTTGACCAACTTAAGGGGGGAAATTTCTTCAACAAGATTGACCTAAATTTTGGCTACCACCAGGTTCCCATTGAACCAAATGATGTATGGAAGACATCCTTCAAATCTAAATAAGGTCTCTTCGAATGGTTGGTCATGCCCTTTGGCTTAAAAAATGCACCAGCCACATTCATGAGGTTGATGGATGATGTATTGTGACCCTTAACCAACTCCTTTGTGGTGGTGTATTTGGATGACATCCTCATATTCAACAGAACTTGGGAGGAGCACATGTGGCATATTCAATAGGTTTTGAACACTCTGCGACAACACAAGTTATATGCCAAATTGGAAAAATGATCTTTTAGCATGAACAGGGTCCAATACTTGGGCTATATTTTTCATGAGCATGGGGTACATGTTGATCCAACTAAGATCCAAGCCATTCGTGATTGTCCAGCCCCGACCACACTAACTGAGCTTTGGAGCTTCTTGGTATTGGCCAACTTCTACTGATGGTTCATGTTGGGATTCTACCATATTGCATGGGCCCTCAACTAGGTGACCAAGGGTGGTGGTAGGGAAAATTTCATGTGGGGGAAGGAACAACAATGAGCATTCAATTATTTGAAGCATCTCTTGTGCTCAACTCTAGTACTCTCCTTTCTCGATCTGCAACAACCATTCGAGATTGAGACTGATGCATCCAACTATGTCGTAGGTGCATTTCTCACTCAACATGGCCATCTGGTGGCATACCATAGTGAGACACTCTCAGATACTTTCCGGAAATACCCCACCTATGACAAGGAAATGTATTCCATTATACAAGCCTGTCGTTAATGGAAACATTACATTCTAGGAANAGCTAGGTGACCAAGGGTGGTGGTAGGGAAAATTTCATGTAGGGGAAGGAACAACAATGAGCATTCAATTATTTGAAGCATCGCTTGTGCTCAACTCCAGTACTCTCCTTTCTCGATCTGCAACAACCATTCGAGATTGAGACTGATGCATCCAACTATGTCGTAGGTGCATTTCTCACTCAACATGGCCATCTGATGGCATACCATAGTGATACACTCTCAGATACTTTCCAGAAATACCCCACCTATGACAAGGAAATGTATTCCATTATACAAGCCTGTCGTTAATGGAAACATTACATTCTAGGAAAGGAGACGATCATCCACACTGATCAGAAGCGGTCCACCTACCTGCAACAATTCCATATCAACATCAAGTATAAGATAGGAATATCAAATCATGTTGTTGACTACCTTAGTCGACCTCCTGTGGCTACACTCAATATTGTGCTCCATTCCTATGGACATGAGGCATCTGAGTGGCCCCAACTTTATCAGTAAGATATGGACTTCACCACCACCTATCAGCTCTTGGGTATTGGAAAAAATGTCACTAATTTTCACATTCAGGATGGACTATTATGACATTTGTGTCATATTTGTGTCCCTACAAGCGAGCGTGCAAATATGATCTGGGAATCCCACTATAGTCAGATGGCAAGATATTTTGGCATGGGGAAAATTGTGTTCGTTCTTCAAAAACATTTTTATTGGCCAAAACTTCGACAAGACATTGGAAAGTATATAAGATCTTGCACTACCTGTGCCATTTCCAAGCTAGACACTAAGAATCAAGGCTTATACACCCCTCTTCCTACTTCCGAGAAGCCTTGGGAATCTGTCTCAATGGATTACATGTCTAGCCTTTCGTCCACCAAGCAAATAAATGACTGTGTATTTGTGGTCGTTGATCAGTTTTCAAAGATGGACATTCTCACATCCTACAAGAACAATATCATAGTGGAAAATAATGCCAAGCTCTTCTTCGAATGAGTGTGGGTCCATTTTTGGATACCACATACCATCATATCCGACTGGGACAACAGGTTCCTCAGCACATTTTGGTCGAGTCTCTGGTCACTATTGGACACCAAGCTCACTAGATCCACTTCTTTTAAACCCCAAACAGATGACCAAACAGAGGTTATCAATTGGATGATTGTGCACATCCTATGCATGTACAACTCTAATCATCCACGTACATGGGATGAGAGTCTCCCCTATGTCCAACATAGTTACAACATGGCTCTCCATAGCTCCATCGTCCATAACCCATTTCAGGTGGGGTTGGGATTCCAACCCTTGGTTCCCATGGATGTTGCACTACCTCTTGCCACCACACAAAAAGACTCTTCCCATGTTCATTCTGAGACTGACAAATCCATCAGATTCATTAAGCGGATTCAACACATCTGCAATAGGTCCAGGATATTTTGCAGAAATCCAATGCTAAGTACAAGCAACACCATGATCAACACAAGGTATCGCACCAGTTTCAGGTTGGCCACAAAGTCTGGTTACATTTGTAGAATGAGCGTCTCACAGAGCCCCATCGAAAGCTTCACCCACTTTGCTATGGGCCTTACACCATCACCAAGGTTTTGGGTAGAAATTATTTTGAGCTCAACACTCCACCTTTCCTTGGCCTGCATCCAGTATTTAATGTGGACCTCCTTCGACCATATTTTCCACCATTATTGGACACCTCAGAGATCAAAAAATAGCTGACACCAACATATCTCAACCATGAATGCATGGAACAAGCATCCACTGATCAGATAGTGGATACATAGGTCAAGGGCACTCACTAGCAGAGGATCCATCTTTATCTGGTTTTCAAGGAAAGGAAACTCCTACCCCAAGGAAAGTGGCTCACCCGGGGACAAATATAGTAGAAGTTTCCTCACCTGATGGAGGAACTCAACACAATGGAGACAATTGCTTCCTAAGGGGGGGGATTGATCCAGGTGGATATTGGTTTCCACCCACCTATTCCAACTAGATCCTCTTGTTCGTTTTTGTTCAACAAGTTCTTTTGTACTTCTTTGTAATTGTAGGTTCTACACTTCTGGGGTTGTCTGAATCCCCACACATACTCCAGGTGGATACTAGTGGCCTCTCTCCTAATCCAACTGGATTTTTTTTATGTTTTCATGTCAGCACATCTTACCGTGCTTCCAAGGTCGTTTTGGGGCCCTAAACATTGTTTTTTGGCTCACCACAATCAAACTATAGACGAAGTTAGAGTTTGACAACGGAATGTGTATTTCTCTTAAATACCTTTCCAACGGGCTATCATGCACCTAAAAAAGAGGCCGTATGCAAAATCTACGACCCCGAAAAGTTGAGGTACCAACTTGTCCATAGAGGCCCACATGACTTTTGGTGTTTCACCTTCTAGGGTTAGGTTTTTGGATGTCTAGGGTTTTTCCATTCATGAGTAATGTCAAAAAGGCCTCTGGAGACTCATTGTAATTATTCTTCTCAGATGGATGCGTGTAGCAGTCACATCTCTTCTCAGAGATAGCTACCACCATTCGAGCAAGTGTTTCAATTTCGTAGTTTTACAATTTCAACCTATTTCATTTATTTAATAGAAGATATTGTTCACTGGATATATGTGTTATTCTTCATATATCTGTGTTTATTGTATTCAGTCTATAATCATTTCGTTTCACTCCTAAATATGAATCATTAAACCTCCATAATATTGACTCAACATATTTTCTCTAGTTCAACTAGGATTTCATGTTTGCCTGATTTATTTTAATTTCCATGCCCGAAATAAAATTTATAGCACCAAGATCTTTCATTTCAAATTTAGAGGACAACTGAGTTTTCACATATTGGATAATTTCATTGTTGTTTCCTATCAACAACATATTGAATCCACATACAAGACCAAATAAATAATGCGATCACCTATTAATTTGAAATACACACAGTGATTGGATTTGCTTCTTATGAAGCCAAGTCCCAATATATAAGTATCAATTTTTGTATAACACATCCTTGGTGATTGTTTTAACCCATATAGGGAATTTTTCAACCTGCATACCAACTCTTCTTCCTTTCACTAAAAATATGTATGGTTGCTTCATGTATATTTCTTCTTCCAAATCCCCATGTGGAATGTTGTCTTCGCATCCATCTGTTCTACTTCAAAATAAAAAGCAACAACAACAGATAAAAGAAATATAATAGAAGTTAACATGGCAACAGGAGAAAAAATTTCACCAAAGTCAATTCCCTATACCCGAGAATAACCTTTTCGACTAACTGAGCTTTGAATTTGTTTGATTTTCCTTCTGCATTCAACTTATTCTTAAACACCCATTTGTTGCCAATGAGATTTCTTCTAATTGACAACTCCACTAGATCCCAAGCCTCATTCTTGTCCAAGGCTACCATTTCTTCAACCTTTTCCTTTTTCCAAAGTTTGACATCCTTTAAATCCATTGCCTCCCTAACAGTTCTAGTATTATCATCAGTAATAAACAAAACAAAATTTAAACGGAAATCAAGTGGGGTATACCTTTCTAGTTTCCTTCTTTTCTGAACTGATCTCCTCAATATTGGAGTATGAGGCTCTTCTTTTTATTATTATTGTTCTTCTATAGAGTTTGATTCATTATCTATCTATTCAAACTCTATTTCCTTTGGTTCTTCCTCCCTTGGTAGGACTTATTGTTTCACAACATCTTTGATTTCTCTAAATACCACATCTCAGCTATCCACTACCTTCTTAGTTTCTAGGTTCCAAATATTATAACCTTTTAAACCATATTTATAGCCAATAAAGATACAATTTTTATCCTTTTATCCAACTTACTCCTATTTTCCTTTGGAACATGTACATAAGCATCACAACCAAAAACCCTGAGATGTGTCAAAGAGGGTTTCGTAACAATCCATACCTCATGTGGAGTCATGTCATCCAATGCTAATGAGGATGATTGATTTACTAGGTAACATGAATTTTCCACTACCTATGCCCATAATTCTTGTCCCAACCCAACACCACTAAGCATGCTCCTTGCTCTTTCAATCAATACCATGTTCCTCCTTTATGCAACTCCATTATGTTGAGGTGTGTATGGATTATTCATCTTCCTTGTTATACTAAATTTCTTACATAATTCCTCAAATTCATTCCTGCATAATTCTCCACCATCATCCATCCTCAACACCTTAATTTTATTCTCTCTCTAATTTTCCATAAGATCCTTAAAATCTTTAAATTTTTCAAAGACTTTGGATTTATTCTTGAGGAAATAAATCCATGTATTCCTCAAGAAGTCATTTATAAATGAAACATAGTACACAAAATTACCTAGTGATGGAATCGTCACAGGTCCAAACACATCATTATGCACCAACTGTAAAATTCCCCCTGCCCTCGTAGCACTAGAGGATAATCTTACCTGATCCTACTTCCCATACAAGCAATGTTCAAAGAAATCAATATCTAGAGAGAAATTTGACACAACTTCAACCATACCTTTACCATATAGTACCTAAATCCCCTTCTCTATGATATGCCCCAGTCTTTGATGCCACAACATAGTATTTTCTTTAGAGGTTGTAGGATTTTTTCCTTGTTCGACTCCAATCTCAAGAATAATGGAACTTTTTCACTTGTCACTAATATTGTTTCCCAATATCTTATACAGAGTTATAATCCAAACTCCCCTCAACAACACCATTGTTCCTTAGACCATCGTACTGGTTACCTTTTCAAACATTATTTTTACAACTACATCATACATCTTTCTTATAGAAACCAAATTCATAGCCAATCATGAGATTTGTAGAACACCATGGAGTCTTCTAATCCTATCATCCATGAGCTTCAACTTGAATTTTCCTCATCCTACAATTTGGTTATCAATTCATCTCCTATAAAAACATCACCCCCATCATACCTTTCATACCTACAAAAGAACTCATTGTGAGGAGTCATGTGAAA
>JASDQU010108058.1:51721-95145 GCA_032191745.1 Picea mariana
CTCTCCACACACACACACACACACATTACACAAGGTGCTTGACCCATGCCACCTATTCATCAAACTCCACCTAGCATGGCCATGACATATCCATGCCATTATACTATTCCGCATCACTTGTATGGGGTCCACATCACTTGTACGAGGTCCACATCATCTATACAGTTCCACATCATTTTTTAGGGTTTTTCTCTAGAATTTAAAATATAGATTTAATTATATATTTTTCTTCCATTTTTCAAACCACCACCATGCATTTTCACATATGGTTCCTCCAATTCAACTCATCGAACAAAATTTTCAACCCATCACCTACCAAATTTGTCACCATTGCATATAATTAGACCTCTATGCCTCATCCACAATTCGGGATTTTACCAATTTCATGAGTTTCCCAAATTCTTAAACATGATCACTATGTAAATCCATAATTTATATCATTAACACTTCCATGCTTGCCATATTCTTTGTGAAGACATTATTTGTGCATTTCAAAACCATGAAAACTAATGACCCTATATACCTTTCTTTATTGACATTTTGTCAATCACATGGTATGTAACAACATTTTCCCCAATTTTCACAAAACTAATTTAAATTTGGGGATTCTCTTCTATTACACCTCCAAGTAGTCCAATTACTCTGGCATCATTACAATTGGGTAAATGAAGCACTCAATTTAACATTTGCAGGCTTCAAATACTATTTTCCCCAAGTATTCTCCATGAGGCATTTAGTCAAAAACTTGACATGAAAATTGTAATTTCTTTATATATAAGCTAACTTCTAGCCCATACAACCCCAATGTTGTAACTTGTAGCTTTATTACCACTTCGTAATGTACAAAGTCATCTCATTAAGCTAAAAAGAACAATATTACTTGGAATTTCTAGGCAATTGAAATTTTGTAGCCAAAATACATTTCCCATAAACAATTACTCCATAACCTATCATCACATTTAGCCATCTCAACACATAAAACATATTTCTACTCATACATTTATTAATAACAGTTTGCACATGGACAATTACATCAACATTCATATGAATTTACAAAAGTATCCATAGATATCTCTTTCAAATACTTGTAATTACATCCTATTTGTGATTATGGCTCCTTCTAGCATACCCACAAGGCAATTTTCAATAAACTAATATGGTTGGACATTAAATTATATAATAGAGGTAGAATTATTCTCTCCACATTAAAATATATGGTTGTAGAAGCCTCAAATATGCATGGAAATCATTACCAAAAAGCCTAGCATGCACTGTTGAGCCCATTGGTAATTCAAGACTAGTATTTCTTCAATTAATGTATAATATTTTAACACGACAAAGCCACAATGATTATTCTTCAACAATTAAAAAATACTAGTTAATTACTTATCTGATTTAATGGATGAACTTGGGGAATATATCCATGGGAGCATTTTTCATCCCAACCATAAACACCAGCTCATGTAGGTGCCACCCCTATGCCAAGAAATGAAACACAAAGAGGAAATTCACTAGGTATGGCTATGGTTTTCCTCCCTTATCCCAACAACTAACAAATACATCCAAGGAATTAACTCTCATCCCATTATTTATATAGAAATCCCACTCTCTAGCCTCTCTTTGCCTCTCATCCCTACACAACACAAGGAATGGGATCCTCTTCACTGCTAAAATATCCCTCGGGATATCCCACATCCATACAATGATCCAAAATAGTATAGCTATGAGATATCTAATTCTATAAGCCAAGTAAAACTCTTCTGCAAATCAATTCCTCTTAATCCCAAAAATAAGTCATGGACATTCTCATGGATTCCATATAATTTCATGGTTTCAATTTTTGGCAACAATATTGTGGTAGCAGAATGTCCTTCTCCCCTAGCATACATGAATGGTAGATTGAATCAATGGTTTTCCCCGTGTTATGGAATCTGCTACCACAATATTGTTGCCAAAAATTAAAACCATGAAATTATATGGAATCCATGAGAATGTCCATGAGTTATTTTTGGGATTAAGAGGAATTGATTTACAGAAGCGTTTTCCTTGGCTTATAGCATTAGATATCTCATAGCTATACTATTTTGGATCATTGTATGGATGTGGGATATCCTGAGGGATATTTTAGCAGTGAAGAGGATCCTATTCCTTGTGTTGTGTAGGGATGAGGGGCAAAGAGAGGCTAGAGAGTGGGAATTCTATATAAATAATGGAATGAGAGGTAATTCCTTGGATGTAGTTGTTAGTTGTTGGGATAAGGGAGGAAAACCATAGCCATACCTAGTGAATTTTCCCTTTGTGTTTCATTTCTTGGCATAGGGGTAGCACCTACACGAGCTGGTGTTTATAGTTGGGATGAAAAATTCTCCCATGGATATATTCCCCAAGTTCATCCATTAAATTAGATAAGTAATTAACTAGAATTTTTTAATTGTTGAAGAATAATCATTGTGGCTTTGTTGTTGTTATCAGACTAATCGGTAGGTGCAGACACTAATAGATCTCCCTAGATACACCTGGATCTAGAACAAAATAGGACAGGACATGACTCTTTCCCTAAGTTTTGACCATTGAATTAGCTAGTAGGAAGGAACAAGTAACATACCTTTGTATCACTTCCTAGGGTCTCTGTTGCTCCCACTTCACTCCGGTGCTCTCATGAGGTCAAGACCAAGACAACACAAACCGACCAAAGTGAAGATAGCAAAATATATTCAACTATCAACTTATGTGTATGATCAAGGAATTACACAATAAAGCGAAAATGACTTTATGGGAAAGGGACATGCCACTGTATCATATTAATTGAAACTAGAAGATTACAACCTGATCGACTTGATGTCGCAAGATTCCTTTCGATGGATCTTACCTCCAACACACACACTTGCTCAATCCTTGTATGAAGAAGATCAAATCCTCTTGATAGACTTGCTAGAGTCTCCAAGCTCCTATTCAAGTTAAGTCCTTCACACAATTCTTTCACCAATTCTCCAATGAATCTTGCTTAACCTTTTCCATGAGAATTCCATCAATATATAGGAGAGAATGAGATGGTTACTTAGATAAGAATGATCCCACAATATCAGGGAATCCAGTACAAGGATAATCATTCGAATGCCAACCCATTCTTCTAGAAGATTCCCTTCTAGAGCCATCGAGAATCCATCTTTTTCCAAGCTTTAGAGAAGGTTCACACCCTAGCTATGTAGCACAGTGCAAGAATTTTGTACCCTAGCTTAAGGTAGCCTACGATAATGGGTCATTCTTGCACCCTGGTATATTAGAAACCTGTGAACTCTCTTCAAAAGTATGTTTTCTAAGAAGAGATGAATGTCAATTTACTCAGGAGAAAGTTCTTATGAGGAGCTTGAGTACACCATCATCAATACACCATCATGATGACCAAAATCATGGGTAACAGAATGCCCCCAAAGTATGAAGCCAGAATCAGTGACAGCCGAAAGGCTTTGTAAGCCACATGTGTGTGTTAGAAACCAGGAGCACACCTAATCGGAAACCTGTGAACAACCAAGCATCTGCAGAATATCAAATATACTCATTCTGAGGTAGGCATTCCCATACTCAGATCACAAATGGATGACATTGTAGACATAAGACATGGCCACCAATCATACACTGTGTATCCATGCTGTCAAAATATAGCATAGCCACAAGGAATATACTGTGGATCTATGCGAAAAAATTCAAATTGAGACAACATAGCCACGAGACATACACAGTGGATCTATGTGTCACAGATTATACATATTCCATCGCAACCTGGACAAAGAGATGCTATCCAATGTCTTCAATATCATCGCCCAAAGGTACGAATCTAACCATGCGATTATATGTGTTTAAGTCGAGCATGGTAGAAACCACTTGATTATCGGTCATTGATGAAACCATTAACAAGTGCGAGGGAAATCACCATTGATGTTAATGACTCCCAAGGTACTCTAGTACAATCCATCGAGTGTGAATGAATGAGTTGAAGTCAAACATTCGACGAAATATTTCAATCAAGGGTCAATGATGTAAACCCACTGTCGAAAGCGAGGAAACCTGCCATTGAGGCATGCAAGTTCCAAGGTACCAAAGAATTTCTAAGTCTTCTTTCTGAATAATGAGCTGAAGTTGACAGAACAAAACTCGTCACAGGAGGGCCTTGATGCATCCCCCATCAATGACACAAAATGAGTAACAGATTTTGAAGGTGAAACAGAGTATGATGTAAGTTGGACTGGACACAAGAAAGGCTGACACAGAGAGAATGGACAACTACAGATGRCTGACTCAATAGAGGTTTCGGATGAACTTCTCTTGAACATATGAACGACACAACCAATGATTTGGTAGCATTGACTCAAAGATGACACAGGGAATGACCTTGTAGAAAATCGAATGAGAGACAAATGGATTTCCCAAAGCGGCTTCAAATAATGAATAGGGGGTGTCATGTTCAAGAGAGACACTTACTGCCAATCAATATGAAGATGATAACATATCCCTTTCCCAAATTTCCCCCCACCATTTCTGGCGAGTACCTCTTTATTTTTACGCAAGATTGAGGAGGAAAACATATGCTTGTTGATATAAGCTTATACTTCAGAGAATTCCTTTGGAGTATGTTTAACGAACCCTAAGAAGGAGTGGTTTGGTCCCATTACGGGTCTATCGATGTTTGTTTAACGAGTCCAAAGATAGAAAATTCGAAGGTTTTTCATGATTATAGAGTTTGGAAAAACACTTAAAAGAGAACTCTCTCAATTCCTTTTTTGTAAAGTAGTCTGATGAGATTGAAAAAGAGATAAATTATTGTGCACTATACGCTTTCTTCAAATACTTTATCGAGTGTGAAAATATCAAGATCGCTCGGCTATCTTTTCATGTTTAGAGAGTCTGAAAAGAGCTTAAAGAGGACTCCAGGAGGATCCTTTTTCGTATAACTTTGTTGAGCCCGAAAAGGTGATAAAAGTATGCTCGATCGCGTTCTTATGTATTTTCAAGCGCGAGAACGGACAAAGACCAAGATCGAGGTTTTATACAAAAACCATAAAAAACAATCAAAACATGCGATGAAAAAAGAAAAATTATGTCTGCATCCCTGTATATGAACATCGAAGTCATTATGCCTGCAAAAGTTACACTCAAAAGGACATTAGGGTTCAGGCTTTAATCAATAAATAATTATAAAAAATTCAAATAACATGGTAAAAGTAAATATAAAGAAATAAAAACTCTTTTTACCATATCATTTTCACCTTTCACTATTTGAGCCCAAAAACCCCTCTTTTACCCTCGAATTTTGGCATCAGATTGTGAGAGTTATGAGCATCCATTCAACGAGCCATCAGCGACAGGGAGGTAGGCTCTTTCTCCTCTACTTTTTCATGGTTTTATTTTGCATTTTCATTGGTTAAAACTCATTTTTGAGTTTGTTTTGTGAGCCCTACTTGCGCTCAACCATTCTCGTAGGTGGGCTACACGGGACCTGTGAGAATGGGTCATTCTCATAGGTGATCCCACATCAGCCTACAAGGTTCTCGCATTGTGCCTAAAGGGCACCTGCAAGAACTACAAAGAACAAAATTTATTTAAAAATTTGCTTAATGAAAAAGAAACAATTCATGAATAGAGTTACTAATCCTCTTCTTGTGCTTCTTATGCAGGTATTTGGCCATCAAAATGGTTCTTGAATGGCGTGAAAGGGAGCACAAAGAAGACAATGCCATTTCCAGAAATCATCCACCCACTATTGCTGCTTTGAGAAACTGTGGTCTTCTGAAGTACTTTCATATCCCGGGCATGAGGGCCCAAATCAGGTTATTAGAGTACCTTGTGCATATGTGGGATCCCGATCAGCAGGTATTTAATGTAGGGGTCCACACATTGTCCTTATATATTGAGGACATTTACTTCTTGACT
Organism: Picea mariana; assembly: GCA_032191745.1. Classification (NCBI taxonomy): domain Eukaryota; kingdom Viridiplantae; phylum Streptophyta; class Pinopsida; order Pinales; family Pinaceae; genus Picea; species Picea mariana. Next base: position 57,650 of record JASDQU010108058.1, read on the forward strand.
GGACTATCATGGCATGGGTACCACGTGAGCCTGACTGGTAGTAGAGGTGGTGGGATGCCCATGAGTGAGTACTGTCGCTTACACTGTGTTCCCGAGGCAGAGAGGAAGAAAGGGAAAGTAGTTATTTGGGGAGTACAGGATTTGAACCTCTGTACTATCTTGTTCACCATAGCTTGAATGGCTAGGATCTCTACTCCTCACATGGCACTACAGAGTTACTTCCAATATTCCATAGTGTACTGAACCTCAGGTTTTTAACTGGGCATATGTTGTGCTTCGTAGTATGAAAAAGCAGTTGACCAAATGCAAATGAGGCGACCTGAAGCAATTCAGGTACGGATATTTGTTAGTGTCCTTCTTTCTTGATAGGGTTCCATTACTAAGGCTACAGGTTGAATGGAATTTACCGGTTCCTATGGATCCAAGAATGCTGAGATGGTGTCAGCTCATGGCCCGACACATAGCTGGACCAATTATCAAGAATGATGATACTTTCTTCGACTGGCTGTGACCATAGGTGTTGATGGTCGACGATTATGATTATGTCGGGTTGGATTTCTGAGGAGATCCAGACTTAGTACTGCCAGAGGATGCTCAGTGGGGGGAACTTGGTAAGAAGTACACACATTTTTTTCCTTTTAAATGTTTTTGTTAATTTTATCATATTCAAATGTTTTTTATATGTTCGTCCAAAGACTAAATACAAAATTCATTGTTGATGACATAGATGTGGGACCTTACTGACCTCTTGGTACTTCTCCCATTCAGAGGCAAGGAGAGGTAGTTCCAGTGCCACAATGGGACGCCGAGGATTATCAAGCAGTGGAACAAAACCTAGAGGGTTTGACAGCAGATATTCCAGACATGCCTCTTGGAGAGGTTCCACGACGTCATCAGCATCACATAGTAGGAGTGTCAGAGTCCATAGGCCGACTGCTCCGTAGGGTTTCCCAGGAAATCATATGTTGCCATGAACATCATCCATGACGTCTCTTTGTAGAAGCTATGAGCTTCATATTTTGACATTTTGGTCTTCGGGAAAAACCTTTTGTAAAAAACTTTTTTGATCGTTATATATACAGATGGCTTCTACCGATTTATCATGTGTTATGAAAATTGATGTGATTGATTTATAAATGATCCAAATGTCTATCTAATACATAGTTAGCCAACGCATCAGTTAATGTATTTAGACATCTAGGAATATGTTGATATTCAATGTAATCAAAATAACGTTCCAAGAGGCGAATTCGCAAATACACCCGTAACAAAGTAGAACTTTGAATAGTATAGACATTACTTAACTGTAGTACTACAAGCTGTGAATCGAGTCGCACAACCAAATGACGGATTCCGAGCGAGATAACATCAACCAATAATTCAATAACGGTGCTATACTCTGCAATGTTGTTGGTCGCATGGCCGAGACACACACCTCGTAAGGAGAAAAGTTCGTTTGTAGGGGCGTGAATTTCCCAAGTAGCGGAAGCAAGGTTTTGAGTACTATGACTAGCGTGATCAGCAAATCCAATATAAGGTAGCGAAGACTCTGACATATGGAAATCAAACACAACTTCACATAAGGGTAGAGACCAGATAACGACAAAAGCAAGCTACAATAACACACAAGAAGTATGATACAATAAAAATACAAGTACTCTTGCACAGGCGATTTTATGCATAGTACTTCTTCAAGTACAACCCATTATTGGGTTCACTTAAAGGGATACCATCGTAATCTACTAACTCATAAGCTCCTTTTTCCAAAACTCATCGAACGATATAAGGACCTCCCCACATGGCTTTGAATTTTCCATCTCCTAGCATATCTCGATCTTGTTCATAGAGGAGNAAGGGATACCATCGTAATCTACTAACTCATAAGCTCCTTTTTCCAAAACTCATCGAACGATATAAGGACCTCCCCACATGGCTTTGAATTTTCCAGCTCCTAGCATATCTCGATCTTGTTCATAGAGGAGAACGAGATCTCCTTTGGAGAAAACACGAGGCTTGACATGTTTGTTGTATTGGGCCTTGACACATTTTTTCTGGGCTTCTATAACTAGGGTAGCATCACATCGAGTTTCGTCTAATTGCATAAGATACAATAGACGTTCTTCCTCAGCAGAAGTATTTGGTAAGAGTTCAACAACTAGTTTTAAAGAGGGTATCTCACATTCAATCGAGAGAATGGCTTCCAAACCATAGACTAACCGGAAAGGTGTAAACCCAGTAGCAGACTTGACGGATGTCTGGTAAGCCCACAATGCCGAAAACAACATTGTGTGCCAACTTGTTTTATGAATACCTATCATTCTTCAGAGCATAGTTATGAGAACTTTGTTAATTGCTTTGACTTGGCCGTTGTCTTGTGGGTAATAGGGCATTAAGTTATCATGGTGAAGACCCAACTTTTCAGCAAGTTTAGACATCATGAAGTTTCTAAAATGGCTACCGTGATCAGTGATGATAGCTTGGGGCACACCAAAATGAGCTATGATGTGATTAAAAATGAATAATGTTGTGGTCTTTCTAGTGTTGTCAAATGTCGGCATTGCCTGGGCCCATTTCGTAAAGTAATCGACGGCTACAATGATGTAACCATGCCCTCCGGCCGAGTGAGGGTGAAATGTCATGAAATCAATGCCCCATTTCACAAAGGGACCAACTGAGACCATAGGGTGAAGAGGAGCGGGATGTGACCAATGAGTGATCTCGGCATAATTTGGGATAAAACGACGAAGAAAGTTTGCTTTCCCCTGCAAACTTTGTAACTGGTGAAGTGTAGAAGGAGGAGGGAGATTAAGGATCGCCTCAACCTTTAAAGGATCCACCCAGATCCCTTGACGTGAAACGATAAAACCTAGAATTCGGCTGGATTCCACGCAGAAAATGCACTTATGAGGATTCAAACGTATATGGTAGAACCGACAGTGGACGAAAATGGCTCAGAGGTGGGTTGGGTGATCGAATCGGTGCATTGAATGAGTGGGAAAATCGTCCAGATATGGTTGAATGATATGCTTGATATCATGGAAAGCATAAGACATAGCACGTTGAAAATTTGCGCCAGCATTCTTGAGACCGAAAGGGAGTTTCCGCTAGGCAAAAGTACCCCAAGGACAAATAAAAGCAGTCTTATGTTGATCCTCAGGAACAATTTTGATTTGATTATACCCGAAGAAACCATCCATGAGAGAGAATATTTCACTTCCGGTGCAATCATCAACAATATGATCGATGAAGGGGGTAGGAAAGTTGTCTTTCAGACAAGCTTTGTTGATATCCCTATAATCAACGCATACACGAATGGTGCCTTGTTTCTTGTCAATCGGGACAAGATTGGAAACCCAGTCAGTGAGAGCCACCGGATAAATAAAGTCGGCTTTCAGAAGTTTCTTGACTTCGAGCTTGATAGCAACCGCTTTACGTGGGTGAACTGGACGAAGGCATTACCGGACGGGTTTAGCGTCGGGGTATGTTGTGATCTCATGTATCACAATCTCAGGGTCGATACCTAGCATTTTTTCGTAGCTCCAGGCAAAGATGTCACGAAACTCTTTGAAAAGGGATGTGTAGGTGACGACTTCGTCAGAAGAACACAAAGCTCCGATATGGATATTTTCGACAATCCCAGGTTTGACAGATATCTCAAGGGGAATAGTGGGTAAGATATTGCTTAAGTTCCCTTCAGAAAACACATCGTGTGCAAAATCGGGAATGGTGGAAATGACAACAACGATCGACGGGGTCGATATTCGTTGATAGTTCTCAATAGTATGTTGCTCCAGAAAGAGGATAGAATGATGATGCCCATCGTCCCAAGGGGTGTCCTCCATGACAGACATGATCATCTCGTCTGTGGAAAAAATGACATGAAAAGGATCGAGAGACAACTCACTAAGAGAGGGGGTAGAAGGGGTTGTCGATTGAATGGCCTGATAGGCGGATTCAACCAGACTTAACGCATTTCATCACCGAAATGAAGATGATCTCTAGGGTTAGGTACTATCCAGGGGTCATGAGACGTAGGAAGTTCATGAGGTGAGGTGGAGATCATGTTGATGGAAGCAACAAACGAGTGTGGAACATTGGGTAGTGGAATGGGGAAAGTACCCATTAATGAAGAGTCTTTTAGAAGGCCTACACCGATGTTCTCATAACCTGGTGGTGTTTTAGTGATGAACGCTACGTTGCCAGTACGGGTATCCGAATTAAAGAAGGCTAGTTGGTCGACGGTGATGACCTTACCTTGATGTGGGAAACGTACCACATGGAAAAGGGTCGACACAATTGCACGCATGGAATTGATCCAGTTGCGGCCAAGCAGAAGATTGTAATCAAGGGGAGCATCAAAGACTTCCACTTCGAGTTGGACCGTTTTTCCTTCTAACGTGATGGGAAATGAAGGAAGGACATTGTAGGGCTTAAAATTGAAGCCATTGAAGGCTTTAAGAGTGTTCTGGGATTCATTCAACGAAGGAGAGTCAATGGATTTCCAGCAAGCAAGAGACATGACACATGTCGAGGCACCCTCATCGATAACGGTTCGGCAAATGTTTTTGTCAAAGACAATCAGTTGGATCTAGAACGCGAGTTGAGGGGGTAACCTTGGAATGTGATCTTCCAAGTCAAAAATTATTAAATTCGAATCTGTCGGGTCAATTCCACCGATAGATTTCAACAGTGCCTTCCGCTGTGTGGGACAACTCTGAAGGACTTTGAGGGCTGACATCGCAGAAGGTGCTTGGGCTAGATCTTCAACAATGTTGTAGTTCTGGGCAACATGAGCATGAGGATTGAAAGTCAATTTTCGAACAACACCCTTTGGGGGGGGTCGAAGAACTGTGTCAAGGCTCGGTCATTCGAGATGAAGAGGATCGTTGGTAGGTGGAGTCGCGGGAGAGGGTTGAACCAAGGAGATAGATCATCAACCTTCTCTTTAGAGGGAGAATAATCTTTGGCTCAAGTGGTGAGTGCAACATCACTCTGCTTTGAATCACCAATACACATCAAAACATAGGATGTAGTAGAAGATGAGGGTTGGTCATGGATGACCAACTGAGCCTGTTGTTGAGACGGGAAGGGTTGGGACAAAACAACCGGTGAAGGTGGTTTTGGAGCTCCTTGAAGGAACTTAGTGACCTCGGCACGTCGTGGACAATCCTTCGTGTAGTAATCATCAGCATAGATAAGACAAGGGTATCATGGTTTGCACTTATCCCAATCATCAACAGGGGTAGTTTTGGTTTTCTCTGCTTGAAAAGTATTTTTTCCCTCCTTATTCTTACCCCTTCCTTTTGTGGATTTGTTTTTACCGTCTAGGGTAGATTGAACTGCATTTACCTCAGAAGTCTTGCCGGTGGGAGGGGCAGGAAACGGGGCATTTTGAACATTAGAAGAAGCAGGTTTGGGGTTTGCGCTTGAGGCGGAATGTGGTTGGGCCTAGAATGTGCCAATCACACCATCAACTGCATGCGAAGCAGCTGGAGTATTTGAAGTGGTGGAAGTGGAAGGACGAGGTAAGTCATGTAGTAAATTGTAAAGGGTACCCATTTGCGAGTAAACGAGGTCAAGATATTGAGCACGAATTATAGCCTACTCTTCCATGACTACTCCACCCATGGCGTTGTCACGACTGATGTCATTCACAAATGATTTTGTGAACCATTATGCTAGCAATTGATCAAGGAGTTCAAGTTTAATGAGACGTCATCTCTGTCGCCACTCATGAATATGATCGGATATATGAGTGGCCTTGTTCTGTTTGAAGGAAGTCAAAATCTCGATCCCCGTGTCATAACGGATTGGTAACTGGTAATGTGTGAGGAAATCCATAGCTAGGGTGTTGAAGTCAGAGAAGAAACCTCGTGGCAATTCTATATACCACTTCGCAGTAGAACCAGTGAGGGTTTGTTGAAAAAGACGTAAACGAATAGAGTCATCCATCAACGAGTTGGATGAACACCATAGATGAAAAGTCATAACATAATTATTTGGGTCCTCTCCCGCTTTGCCGTCAAATTTAAGAATGTCCGATGGTAGCTTGGTTGGTATAGCAATCCATTGGGGAGAGTGACAAATTGGATCATTTAAAATCATTGACAAATCTAGAATATCCAAAGTGGCTATGAAAGGTAGCTATCGATTCACCTGTGGGTACTGGTGGCTTTGGGGAGGAAGCCCCGTCGGCAAACCAGTAGGACCATAAGTAGTTTGCATATAATGTGAAGACCCAGGCAGATTCGGTGGTGGTTGAAGAGGATATTAGCTCATGGGATTGTATCCTGGAATAGGAACGTGAGTTTGAGTAGTCGAGCCCCAAATAGGATTGAACGAACCTGGATAGGGTTGGCCCATACTAGGGGGTATTACGGACGCAGCTGGAAACTATTTCCCCCCAATCGATTGAGGAGGATGTTGTATTGATTCCAATACTGGGCCAAGGACGGAGGTATGTTTTGTCCAAAAGGTGGGGTTAGTCCTCCCATCGAAGGTGGTATTCCAATTAGGGGTAGCGTTCCAATTGGGGGTTGTGTTCCAATTGGAATTTGCGTTCCAATAGGAATTTGGTTGCTGAGAGGGGGTTGAGTCATGCCACCTTGGTGAAATTTTCCACCAACAAGAATCTGGTAATTTGGTGTGAATGACAAAATAGTGCCACTAGGATTAAAACTTCTAGTAGAAGACGAAGAAGGTCCTCCAAAAGGAAATTGAGGGAGTGTTGGAATAAAACTGGAAAGAGAGTGCCCAGAAGAAGAAGGACAACCAGGAGATTCATATGGGGTTTGCGTAGGAGTGTGAATGGAAGCATTCAACACACGATATCTGGGTGGTAGTGTTAGAGTGACGTTGGGCGTTCACGGTGTGTTGATGGGAGCAAGACTAACCATAGTAAACCCGGTTGGAACACTCATAGTATCTATGTGATGGGCCATTTTGATAGGCACGGTAAAGTGATAGGCAGTAGTAAACAGTACTGTCTCTAGGCTAGAGATTTCAGAAATCATAGGTGGGTTGATTTTGGAAATCACAGGTGAACCTAGACCAAAAAGGTCCCGTCGGAAAATTCTTGTAGACCAAAAGAGATCTTGGCCTTCTATGCTTGGAAAGGGTCCAACTAGTGATCCAAAAGATGTAACAACTAAGCCTCTGGAAGAATTCAGTCGCATAAATGTTTTCTCAGAATCAGGGTGAAGTCGAAAGTCCTCTCGAGTATTTGTAGTTCAAAAATGTTCTAGAGAATCAGTTCATTCCACTTGTGGTGTGGTGACGATTGTGACTTCACTTTGTCGAGGAGAGCCCTCAGGTGTACTTGTAGGCAAGGGTTGAGAACCTTCCAGATGCTCTGGAGATAAAACCTGCATTCTACGTGAATGACATGGAGGATCTATTGTAAACAAGTGACAGACTTCACGAAGAAAATCTTATGGTCAACTCTGGTAAACAAACAACACGCGCTAGTAAACAAAATAGGAAGCAACACCAAACAAACAAGACCTTCTAATTCTGAAGTCACTAGTTGGTGATGAAATCCAATGTCTCAACAACGAGATGAGAAGGAGCTGGGCTAGGGTGGAAAAGTTACACTGATGATCTGCTTAATGGACTTACACCCTGGTGCAAGCTCCCACACATAATCATGGGTATACCCTCCAAGGAGCTTGAGTGAGTTTGGTCAACGTCAATTCCAGGTATCGTGAAGACTTTCCCCTTCACAGTCACCTTGTGTAATAACCTAGAAAGATAGGCCACTAAGGTTACCACCAACAACAATAAAGCCTGGGGGGACAGTCAACAGTCTGATCCACATGCAAGGGCAGGGTATCTAGCCCGAAATCAACTCAAAAGGCTTCCACTCATCATTGTGGGTATACCTTCGAGTGATCCCCATAATACATGCAATCTCTACATCGATATCAACAAAGAAGGATGAGTAACTCTGTCAATATCAATGCGACCTTGTGTTTGACCCTTATGTGAGAAGGGCTTCCCAGGACAAGATGTTGCAAATGGAATTTAACACTCCTTAACACGAGATGCTATTGTGTGTTGTGTGCTTTGGAGAGTGTATCTCTCTTCCTATTCCAAAGTGCTAGCCTAGCTAAATGTTGGTGTAATAGAGCCCTAGAAAAGAGTTACTAGATAAATTTTACAATTGCGCAATGTTATTAAGGGTTGTTGTTTACTCAAAGGAAACAAAGATGAAACTGATGTTGTATAAGACTCTGACCCAATGATGCATGGATGAGAATGAAAATACTTTTGAAATAAAAACGTTTGTTCACTTTTCAAAAAGGACCTACACCACGATGGTGAGAGCGAAGAAAATAAAAAAACCAATGAACAAGCAATAGATATAAACCCAAACCAGTCTTTCAATGGAAACAAAAATAACAAGTAAACCAAACTAGTCTTTCCAATTGCATAAGAAAAGTGATCTTTCAAAGAATAAGCAAAGGATAAAGACAAAGAATCTTAAATTTCAACCGATCGTCGATCCTTAACCAAACAAGCACACTTAGATTCTGAGATCAGAGAGTATAGCTTTGCCAAGAAAAGTCAAGAAATGAAAGTCAAGAACAAGTGACAGGAAGAGCCTTTGAAATCCTAAGACCATTTGTGCACAAAAATGAAGACAAGAAAAACATCAACCAATGGTCCATGAAACTCTAGTTAGGCACAAATACTGATCTGGGCAGTTGATCATGCAAAAGTCTTAAAGAAAAAATTTTGAAAAAATGGGTTTGCAGGTTGAGAGTGTTACACAGTGCAAGAATAGGTGATTCTCGTAGGTGAGCTTTGAGCAGAGTGCGAGAACCTCACACTGAACCTAAAGGCAGGGTGCAAACTCAGTATGTTCTCGCAGGCTACTGTGGAGTGCAGTGCAAGAATGTTTGAAACTAATCAAATTTTTGGAAAAGACACAAAATTTAAAWAGGCCTCTGGACCCAGAGGGTCTAACATGGTATCCTGAAGACTCAGAGATTGATATGAATGGAGAAAGGTAACTCAAGAGAAATTGGCCAAGGAAAAATACCAAAAACCACAAGAAAATGGGTAATATCCCCAATGGAGTCGCCAATTTTGTTATCGGACTAATCGGTAGGTGCATACACTAACAGATCTCCCTAGATCCACCTAGATCTAGAACAAAACAGGACAAGACATGACTCTTTCCCTAAGTTTTGACCATTGAATTAGCTAGTAGGAAGGAACAAGTAACATGCCTTTGTATTGCTTCCTAGGGTCTCTGTTACTCCCGCTTCGCTCCGGTGCTCTCGTGAGGTCAAGACCAAGACAACACAAACCAACCAAAGTGAATATAGAAAAATATATTCAATTGTCAACTTATGTCTATGATCAAGGAATTACACAATAAAGTGAAAATGACTTTATGGGAAAGGGACATACCATTGTATCATATTAATTGAAACTAGAAGACTACAACCTGATCGCCTTGATGTCACAAGCTTCCTTTTGATGGCTCTTAGCTCCAACACACACACTTGCTCAATCCTTGTATGAAGAAGATCAAATCCTCTTGATAGACTTGCTAGAGTCTCCAAGCTCCTGTTCAAGTTAAGTCCTTCACACAATTCTTTCACCAATTCTCCAATGAATCTTGCTTAACCATTTCCATGAGAATTCCATCAATATATAGGAGAGAATGAGATGGTTACTTAGATAAGAATGATCCCACAATATCAGGGAATCTAGTACAAGGATAATCATTCGAATGCCAACCCATTCTTCCAGAAGATTCCCTTCTAGAACCATCGAGAATCCATCTTTTTCCAAGCTTTAGAGAAGGTTTGCACCCTAGCTATGTAGCACAGTGCGAGAAGTTCACACCCTAGCTTAAGGAAGCCTGTGAGAATGGGTCATTCTCGAACCCTGGTATATTAGCAACGTGTGAACTCTCTTCAAAAGTATGTTTTCTGAGAAGAGATGAATGTCAATTTACTTAGGAGAAATTTCTTATGAGGAGCCTGAGTATACCATCATCAATACACCATCATGATGACCAAAATCATGGGTAACAGTCATGTTAAAATATTATGCATTACTTGAAGAAATACTAGTCTTGAATTACTAATGGTAGATTGAATCAATGGTTTTCCCCATGTTATTGAATATTCTACACTCATACACTCATAAAGGGTATTACAAAAAAGGGAAGCCTCTCAGGGAGCCACAATAAATTTTGAGCCTCCAAGTAGAAATATGATAGGTAGGTTTACAAGTTCCTTCAGCAATGAGCATGGGCTAAATTACCATTCAAGTGTTATTGAGTGCACACAATAGAAACCTAAAATTTGATGGCCCTACAAATGACACATGACATTATTTACCAACATTATTCACATAAATTAACACTTCTATTGTAAAATAAATTGAATCTACAACATGTTGTAGCCTTTCAAGCAACATAGTAGTGTACCCATGACATTATTTACCAACATTATTCACATAAATTAACACTTCTATTGTAAAATAAATTGAATCTACAACATGTTGTAGCCTTTCAAGAAACATAGTATCCTACACACCCACCTACGATGCCAATACAAGAAAACATAAAAAAGGTAAGCCCTCTTGGCAAGCCATTTGGTAAAATTGTGAACACAAAAGTGAAGGTTGGAACTAATCACAACCAATGTTTTGTTGACTTCGTAAGTGTTTCCCTGCCGATAGATTCTCTTTTTGTTTGTATAATTTTGTCTTTACCATGGATTTGAGGCATTCATTGAATTATTAACTTTGTCTAGAATGGAAGCTCTCATAAGTCTATTTGGAAACCATGCATTAAAAATTTTAGAAAACGAATACCCACTGAGACATGGACTTCCATGAGGTCATCAAATGAGTTATTTTAATGGGATATAAATAACATTACCATTAATCAAGTGATAATAATTTTGAGAAATGTTTTTCCCCACCGAATGTAGAGTAGTGGTATGCAGACTTGGTGTTACAAAAGAGTGCCTCTAAATTAACCTACCCTCATACATAAACTTGCATAATTGAGTATATGATAAATCCATGAGACACTAATTCCATATAAATCTGTGATCAATGGTTACGTAAGATTCTCTTTGGCAATGCAAAAACTCTCTCTCTCTCTCTCTCTCTCTCTCTCTCTCTCTCTCTCTCTCAAAGAGACCTTATTTAGACTTTAAGGCTATCTTCAACGCATCATTTTAGTCCATTAGCACATGATGATACCCTAAATGCCTATCAATGTACTTATAATAAACATGGGGCACTTGATTCGATTGAGAAGATCATCAATCTGGAGGATTAGATATCAATTATTGACTCTGATTTTGTCTAGGGATCTATAATAAGTCATGATGCCTGGTTTTTTTTTTGATGCCTTTTTTTCATTCATTCATTCATTTATTTTAAATCACCTACAATTCGTCGGTATTTCAACATCCATAACATCGCTCCCATGGCGTCCATATCATTGATATATATCTTACCTGTTGCTCAATTGACGTTACAATCCATTGGTCTTCCGATGTCTATAACATCGCTGCCATAGCATTCATGTTGCAAGAGAGATTGCATACATGTCGAAAATCCCATGGCCTTCACATTGCAAGCGATATTGCATACATGTCAAAATAGTGTCGTTAACCGGAATCGATGTTGAGACATTTCGAGCATCACTACCATGGAGTCCACGTAATGGATACCGATGGAATGGGACATCGGAATTCCAATGGCTTTGGCATCATTGTAGCGACATCTATATGGGGTTTGGATAGTCAAATCCTAAACGATGTGTGTCCTCATAGAACTTTGCAATAGACACGATATCTATGGGATCAGAAAAGTGACATCATGTGAAATGGCATTTGAGGGGGTCTGTTGTTTGTCATTCTCCCACAATATAAAGTGGAAACTTCTATGAACGCGCTATCGGAATTTGACCCAAATATACTAGTGGGTAGAGAGACAAACGAGTACCAAGTGGCTCCACCAGTGGTGAGGTAGGTGGCCCCACCAATAGCATGAGTTCATAGGGAGTCAACCCTCATGATCTAGTGGGGAGGAGTAACCTCCCAGGACTATGCAAAGGACAGTGGAAAGGGAGTAGGTAACTCTAGAGGTTTTGTAGACTTAGAGGGAGTCCAAATTAAGAGGGATTTGAGAGACTCATAGTGATTCTGACTTGAAAGGGAGTCACAGGGCTCAGAGGGAGAGTTAGTCGCTCAATGGTATCCAACCTTCATGTCCATATGGGAAAGAGGCATCTTCCAATACTATCAGGTAGGTGTCATGGGTTGAGATGGACAGATAGGAGGTTCAGTAGAAGGAGGCTTCTTGGAGAAAGTTATTTTCTAGGATGGGATCATGTCAGAAAATAGGATTTTCTTCAGTGGCCAAGGATGCAGCTAGTCAGGAGGACTCAAGAGAATGATTTGTTTCAGTGTTAGAGGGAACAACCAATCAGGCAGACTGGAGAGTAGTTGTAGTAGAGGATTTAGTATGAAAGACAAAGATACTTTCAGGTGATAATGGAACATGGAATACCTCCTTCACTAAAGGGAGTGTTTATGATTTTGTAGCATTAGGAGGAATTCCCACTTGTGGAGTGTGGTGTGAATTCCTTCCTTACTAAGAGGCAATGTTGATTTTTGTAGCTTTGAGCATGTATTCTCACATGAACCTAGGTGTTGGGCATATGGAAATAATCGTGGGAACCACATCACACTTTCAGTTTGGTGAAAACCCCCTTGTATTTGATTGGGGGATTCATGGGTTTGGTGATGGACTTTGTGGGCTTGTGTTGGGGCTTAACACCCACAAGGAAATCCTAATTTTATGTTGACCTTTGGAGGGGCTTCTATGGTGACCCCTAAGGATTGTATATAAAGGAGATATGTAATGGTGACATTACTTATCATGTAGAGTGTGTGGAGACATGATGGAGCTAGCATAAGTGAGTCTACACTTTTTCTAGGAGGCTTGGTGATTTCAGCAAAGGGAAATTTTGCTAGGGGAGTGAATCTGGCCTAAGGTTGAGAACTCTCTATTTTCTATTCTTGGTAGGGAAAGGAACACCTCACATGTGGGAGAGAGAGGCAACCTTAGAAGGAATATATTGTACTAAGTAGAGCGAATCGTACAAAGTGTTCATACAGTTTTTCGCATGTACACGGGTTGCAGTTGGAACAATTGCATACATACGTGAGTTGCTATGAGAATAGTCACATACATCCATACAATTTCTTTTGGGAAGGAGAAATTCCACACAGGCTGACTTTAGGTGATATCAGTAGGTTGTATAGGTTTTCTACAACATATTTGTGGGCAGAGAAGATTTCCAGAATATTATTGAGGTTTGGTTTTTCTTGTTTGTATATTGGAGGACAAGGTTGTCCTCATATTTGTAGATTTTGAGAGGACTAGTTTTGTCCTCGGATTTGGAAACTTTGAGAGGATTGGTTTTTGTCCTCATATTTGGGGAATTGGATAAAGTTATAGAACATAAATGTTGTGTCTCTTGCATATTGATGATTCATATCTGTTCTTTGTGTTTCCGCTACATATGTTTTTAGTTGAATAATTTCAGTGTAAAGTTGTTAAGTGATAGTTATATCACTAAGAAGCAATTTTCAGATCTGAAATTAGTCGCATAGAGTTGCATGTGAAAATTGACAGATATGGGAAATTACCCAGCATCCAATTTATTGGAAGAGAATGTTGTCCCAAGAGGGCCAGATGCTAAAGAGAATTCCACATCAGCATGCCGAGTCAGATGCCATGACAGATGACATGTCAACATATGGTGTTGTTAGTACCTTTTCAGCTGAGTGATAGGTGAAATCCCATCATTGGGTACATGTCAACAAAGGGAATACAAATGCATGAAGGCCTCATGGAAGTAGGGTATAGGTGGGACCCATAGATTCCATTGATAAGCAACAAAAGGAATAGATCAAGCATCAAGAGTTGATATTGATCATTCATCACCGGACTCAATGAACATAGACCATTCGATCTATCAAGAGTTGGGATTCAGGGAAATACCATAGTGGCACAAAGTGAGGAGCCCAAAGGAGTGATTCTAATAGACTTGTGGGCTTTGGACCACGAAAGAATTCATGAACTATGTTAGTGTTTCCACCTTGATGGGAAAATGTTGATAGCTTTGTGGATAACAGGCTTTAGGAATAAATTGTGTGCATTCTAAGCCGACATCCCCACGGTGTGAGATTGATGGAGAAAGATCCCAATAGGCTTGTAGGAGGTTGTTCACAGGAGTAATTTGCTCAGGTTGATTTCCCAAAGGGAGAACCTAATAGAGGGAGTCCAAAAGACTTATGGGATGTGAACTTTAGAGAAATCCTACGACAATGTTACCTATTCTTTCCAATGGAATGAACCTGCAAAGGCAAGCCAGACAGTGTTGTGAGCTTTCAGGTTCAGGATGTGAAAATGTTCAGGAACAATGTCAACTAAACATTCCAATGGTAATTTCCAAAAAGAGAGATCCCAATAACCTTGTGGGATTTGAAAGTGCGAAGACCTATGTTCGAGGGTATAACAATAGGACATGTCAACCAACATGTGCAGAGTAGTTCCACATGGATTCTAGTGGAATGGTGAGATTGGATAGCACATGTGGAGTGGATCCTTGTGGAGGCCACATGGACATGATGATGTCACCATAAGGAAAAATTTCCAATAAAATTTAAAGGGGCATAACATTTTTCTTGTAGCTCAGATTTGGGCATAATTACAGTGATTGGAAAGATCTTAGATACAAAAATACCCTTCTAAGATCAAAACTAAGGATCGATGTTGAGGATGGAAAAGGAAGTTAGAGAAAAGAAAAAGTATTTTTGTACGCTCCACCATCCTAATGAGGATTTAGAGGTTGGGTGTGTTACAATGATTCTATTGCAAGCATCTTTATGTTGTAAATTTTTAATAAGAATTATTGGTTATGAGTATTACCATTATCGAGAGTTGGGAATCAACTTCATAGTTTGATCAAACTTTAGGTGAGATATCATCAGCCATTTACTTGGCTATTTCACTACAATATAGTTCCCAAATCATGCTAGTTGACATAGGTAGACTTGTGACTAAGGAGGAGGACTTGGGTCTTGGATATATGAGTATAACAACAAAATTCAAGGTATAATTCTTGTTTTAACTCTTTTATAAATCAATATAGATCTATATTCTTCTCACCCCCTCCAAAATTCTTTGATTTATGAATAATTTAGTATTTTTAATGAGCCTTCGATTTGTTCTAGTTTGTTTGAGAAATTATATTAGGGATTCTTTATGCAAGTTATTTTATTTTGTTAAATGAGAAATGAAAAAGGTGTTTGTTATTGGTTGGTTGTGTTGGTTATTTAGTGACTTATTGGAGCTAGAGTGAAATCAAGTGGAACTTGCAAGACACTAAGGACAACCATCTAGAATCAATTTATTTTCTTCCTTCCTTCCCATTTACTTTTAACATGAATGTTAGTATTAGGAAAGAAATACATGTTATTTGTCTATCTTTCTATCAGTGATCCTCACCCACTGATTGAGGGTTTTCTTGGTTAGTCTATTGGTAGATTTTCCCTATAGAAAAATTTGTGTCTCCACTAGGGAAATAACTTAGATATATTTCCTTACTTTTTGGGTGATTTCCTTTCTTCTTTTTTATCCTTTGAATCCTCTTTATACCTTCCACTATGCAAAATTTAGTTTTAGATGCATGTAAGCTTGCTTTCTTGATTTCCGAATTAGTGATTTTATTTTTGTGCTTGTTTTCCCCTGTGCTTGCAATTTTTCTCAAAGATAGGAATGAATGGCCCTATGTTTCCTTTAAAAAATTAATGACCACAACCTCTAGTCTCTTGTTGGTGAACAAAAACCCATGGCCATCTCTATTTTTCCACTAGCTTCTACATAGATAGGGGCAACCATTTCTTGTAGGTGAATTGTGGTAGTTTTCTCAACCTCAACCTATCTTGTTGATTTGGTAATTGATTGGAAAAGTTAAGATTATGTTCTTTAGTGTCCTATGCATCTTATAACTTTTTCATATCTCATTAGAAAGAAAAAGAGTTAAGAATAATTGTATTGGATTTTCATATCATTTTAGGGTTTTATTTTATTTTATAGTGAAGTTGTACATTGGAGTTGGTTTGTTTTAGTGATTTTCATATTCTTGAGAATTTGATTGTTAGTTCTATTTTGGTAGGTTTTCTACATTACTAAAAATTTTACATAAAAATGAACATTTTAATATCTTTTTATTTGTGTAGTATTCATTGAAAGGAAAAGAGAAATTTGCATGTTGCATTTTAATCTGATTACCTTCACATGTTCAATAAATTTATGAAGTCAAAAACACAATTGAAGTTTCATCCCATATCTTCGAGTAATTAACATACACAAAAAGTAATGTAATATAAAAGGAACTAGAAATCTTTTTTTATAGAAAACATATTTAGTATAAGTTTTAGAGCCTTGGTGTAGGGTTGGAGAGTAAATTTTCCAAGGTCACAAAATTGAACTAGGATTTGAATAGAGTGAAAAATACATTAGGAACATGGATCACTTATTGGGAAATCACATCTAACACATGTTTCAAACACTAAAATCAAGATAAGAAGATGAAGAGATTATACCATCTTTACTTGTTTGGTGGGATATCACGTGTATGAGAGTTTTGGATTGAAGTGGCAAGTTCTCGAGGTGACACCACTTTTCATTAGAGCTTCAAGCTAAGAACTTTGTCCTATATTCCTTGCCCATATATGTAGAATTGACTTTGCTCCCCTCGATTGTTGATTGTGAAGTGGTAGATTTAGTTTCCTTTCCCAGGGTATCATAGAGGTGAATGAAAGTGGGAAGTGTTTGCAGTACCTAAGATATATGTATAAAATAGGTTTCAGCCATGTTAGAGGGTGCTTATCTTCATGAAGGTGCTCCCACCTTAATCAATTTTTGCATGAGGGTTACCATAATTGTCTCTTACACCTTCATGAATAGGTCCTCGGACCTCATCATCCCAAGCTAGTTTTAAGAAGGCCCCTTTGATAATATTGGTTTCTTTTTTGTTGTGATTTTATATTCTTAGGGTATACAATGTGTTGACTCATTTATAGTTGGCCATAGTTGGATTTTTATTTAGTTGAAACATATTTTCATAGTGAATGACCATCCTACTCACTACTGTTAGAGACAATGATGGTTTCCTCCTGAGATAGAGGAATTGTCGGCCATTAGTTGTTGGTTTTCCACATTGAACAACACACACAACTATAGAATATCATGCCCCAAATTCATAGGATTTTGAAAAAAATGGAGATTGAAGTCATTGATGAAAATATTCTAATTAATTTCAATCCCCCTTTGACAATTCCTTCAGACCCTTTTCTTATCAAAGTGGGTGAAACTCCTTTGCATGATACTTTTTACTTTTTGAGCCATTCACACACAATGTCAAGCATAAGTCGGTCATATAGTGAAAGAGAACATATTCTCGCTACCCCAAATATGTCAGGAGGATTCACCATTAGCACCTCCATACCACCAATTACTGGGATAGTCACTCCCATTTCTATGCCTCAAACATCAATTGTCCCTACTTGGGGAACATTGTCGATTCATAAATCTATTCCACCCTCAACTATGCTTATTTTTATCATTTCCACTATAAACACAATTTCCTATGTCTAAATTATGTTTTAGTGGGAGAGAGGGGACCTTGGTTTCAACATTGATAGTAGGTTCCCACATGTTTATGGTATACCCATAGGTATCTCGACAACTCCTAATGCACATTTTCCTTTTGGTTATAATTTTCATCATGGGGATAGCCTTAAAGTTAGGGCTACTCCTATTTGTGGGGGTATTAATGTCACTGGGGGAAGTGGTGTGGGGGGGTATATGAATTCTATCAGGCCCATAAGACCCATTATTTATCCACCATAATACATTTTCCAACATTCAATTGCAATCCTTGACTAATTTATACTTACATGATTTATCCAAATTGATAAACGACCTCATACAACGCCACCCATCATGCCTGATTTAACTTACATCATTCTCCTTGACTGTCAATAGATCCTTCTAAACCTACCCTAGGACTAGATGTTGAAGGTGTGATTGGTTTCTCTTCCCATGATTTAGCTGGCTACTTAGTAGATCAAATGCAACAAATGACCATATATCATAATCTACATGTGACAATGACATCTTCACAAAATTCCTCAATCCTTGCCCAAACCTCCAATGTTCACTCTATCCAATCCTCAAATCTAAGAAATGATCAACAACTTGGAGGCAAGAAAAAGAATAAAAAGAATAATTCTGATTTTTGGAAATGAAGATCCCTTGATCCTAATGCTAATACAAGAGGCACTAAAGAGAAGAAGAAAATGAAATTTTCTTATAATATTTGAACTAAGAATCATCCTACTCATTGATGTCCTCATATAGATGATATTAATCAATCATTACCCCAACAGGGATCCCAATAACAACCTACCATCTTAGAAAATACCTTTCCCCCACATTAACAACAAATGGTTGCTACAAACCCTATACCTATGTAAGGGGGTAGTCAAGGAAATTCCTTGCAAGGGGTTAATACCATGAATGCCAATGTTTAGATATGTGACCAATATTTTCACATTTAGATGTGAGATCATACTTATGTCATTTCTAAGAATGGGCCTACTAATAGGTATTTTTTTTCATCTTAGCTAGGTGGCTCTCTACAAATACATAATTCATCCAATGATACATTGCTTCACCCCCCCAAGGGTGTCTTACGAAGGTCTATGTACAACCCAAATGCTCAAGTTTCTCACAATTATAGTATTGTTGATGAATTTTCTCAAGCACCATGTGCTATGACTATTTTGGAAGTCCTTCATAGCTTCCCTATGCATTGAAAAAAAAAATTGATCGCAATTGGTAGAGTTGATCCCTTTAACACTCATCTAATTACTTTTGGCCTAGACTAGGCTCGACCTAGGATTCCCCACCAAATTTCTTTCCAAATACAAGTATCTTCATGTGGGACAAATATCTTTATATGTGTTGTTGATGAGAGATCATCTACCTACATTATGTAATATCCCATTCTCAACCCTTTGAAGTTGATCTTGTTTATATTGTAATTATGTTTTCCATTACTATGATTTTCTTCATGTTGTGAGGTACACTTAACATGGAAATTTTAAATACATCTAAACATGATCATTTTTAATTAATGAAAGGTTATTTTTTGGCCACAACATATACCCTTTTATTTTTCTTAAATAAAAAGAAGGAACCCCCCATCCCCCACCAAATATTTTATCTCTAATGCATGTTCTACTACTACTATGAAGCCATTGTATATTCTTTGAATACCGAGGGGGTTAGGAGGTTTGTATTTTTTTATTAATTGTTTATTTTAAGGAGGTTTTTCATTACTCAAGATCTCTCTTATTTTGTACATTTTCAGTGTTCTTCAATGATCCTTCTATCCTTTGACATTCTCCTTGTAAATAGTCCTTTGGAACTTTTCTACCCATTGATCATGTTTACTGATTCTTCTGAGTTAATGTTTGATTGATATTTAACTTCTATTTTCTATGATGATTGTTGGGTCTTGGGAATGACACCCTCTTTCCATAATTTTGTTATTTATCTCTTACCTTTTCCTTATCATTCACACCTTTCTCATAGCTATCATGGTCCAAGAGTTACCTTTTTTATACTAGTATGTTAAGTCCATTTGATGCATTGATTCTTTAATATTTTTCGAAAATTAGGGAAGGATGATATCTGTGTTGAGTAACTACTAATAAAATGCTAAATAATCTTGTAGAATAACCAACTGCTACTCTGAGGTTCTTCTACTCCAAGGTGTTGCTACTCCGAGGTGTTGTTACTCCAAAGGCACTGCTACTTTGAGCTGTTGCTACTCCAAAGGCATTGCTACTCCAAGGTGATGCTACTCCAAGGTGTTGCTACTCCGAGATGATGTTTCACAGGTTATATTACTCTAAGATATGGTGTGCAAGCGTCATTACTTCATAATTCTATTAACACCAGGATATCACTGCATCATCTTGACTAGGTCATTGACTCGTTGGCCCTCGTGAAAAGGATCAGTTCACCTTGATGAAGTGACTTATCTTAAGTTAGAATTATTGTATGTTACAAATACGGGTTTTCAACCTAGATAAATAGGACAGTTCAATGAGACAGGTCCATAAAAAATCATTATGGAAGTTGTAATTAGTTACAGGAAATGTTTTGTATCTCCCTGTATTTTCTTAATTAAGATGACATAGTTCATAATTGTAATTTTTCCTAGATTAGAAACAGAAAAGTTTAAAAGGGTGGAGCATCTTTGCTCCAAGGTTAGTCTCGTTTTGGGGAAAACAGAGAATAGTTGGTTGAATAATGAGTAAATACAATTGTATCTGGACCTTTGGATTGAGTAATAGATATATTTCAAGTTTGTGGTATCAATTTATGAGTGATTAAGTTGCAGTTTCTATAGTTTTATCACCCCTTCTAAGGAGGAAGGGCCATCCTCTTTAGTAGGGTTGGTTTCATGTATTGTTAAAATATTAATGTGAGATAGATTGTGTTGTTATTACTTTTTCTTAGTTTAATTTCTAGTGCAGATGATTGATGTGATTGAATTTTTCTAAGCATAACTGTTACATTCCCATTTATTAATGGTTTGCTCTYAATTTCAATTCACTRCGAGTGTATTTCCATATGATTGCATCAAGTGTTTCATTTCCAATTCTGCATGAGTGTGTGTTATCAGACAAATCGGTAAGTCCAGACACAAATAGATCTCTCTAGTTTCACCCCGAAACTAGAAMAAAACAAGACATAATATAAAACTTTCCCTAATTTTTAATTATCAAGCATACTAACTAACAAGAGATAAATGACATACCTTTCAAATATTGTTTKTCCTTGCTAGTTTCATCCTTGTTCCATTTCAAGGCTTATGGGATTCTAAACCTATAAAAAGAAACAAGCCAACGAAGTGAAAGAAACAATGTATACTCAACAAAACCTATGTATGTGATCAAGAGTCATACAATAAAATAAGACCAATTTTATGGGAAAGAAATATATCACTGTATTAAAGATATGAAAAAGAGAACAAAACCAATGCCTTGATGTTGTAAGTTCCCTTCCAATAGTTCCTTTCTTCCCGCACACTTATGCTCTAGGGATTCTAAGATCAACAATATATCTTGAAAAAGAAAAGCTCAAAGCCAACATACAAGCTCCAAAAACTCCAATATACAAAACTCAAGAACTTTCCAACTCAAGAATTTACCAGCCAAGCACTAGCCAACTAAAGTTTTCCATGAGAACTCTTATCCTTTTATAAGATGAAAATGATAGGGTGAGGAGGTTAGTATGATCCCATGAGATCAGGGATGTGACTCATATCCAAACCGATCAGAGGCCACCTCACCTCAGAAGATTCTCTTTTAGAAGAATCGAGAAGATGCTCTTTTTCCTTCATACAAAAATCCTCGCACCCTTAAAACTGAGTAGACTGTGACAACATCATAGGCCACTATGGTGCAACATGTGATGATCCTAGATCATCACACCCTTAAAACTAAGCAAGGTGTGACGATCCCTTTTTATAAGGTTTTTACAAAGGAAAATATCATTTTCATCTTTCTGGGAAAATTCATCTTCATCCTTCTTTAGGGATTAAGGCCATTGATCCTTTTAAAGACAAAGGATAGGTTTACATAATTAACAATCATAGGGGTGAAAAAAATAATGTGTAACAGTGAGCCCCCCAAAGTATGAAGTTAGAACAGAGTGATAGCTGAAATACTTTGTCAAGTGTGTGTAGGGAATAAGGAATAGGTCAGTCGAAATCCTGCCAACAAACAAGGAAATACAATACAATAATATATCATCACTGAGGTAGGAATTCCAATACTCATAATACAAATGACTCAAAAAATAAATGTCGACAGGTCACCAAACATACACTATGGATCCATGCCATTATGACTCAAATCTGAGCATAGCCACCAAAAATACACTTTGGATCTATGTGTTAAAGACTCAAATTTTAACATAGCCACAGGACATACACTTTGGGTCTATGCAAGAGTACAACCTGAATATACTCCAACGCAACCTGAATCTGTCAAAAAAAACCTAGGGTCTTCATCTCCATCACTCTATAGTATGAATCTAACCTTGGGAATACATGTGTTGAAGTCAAGCATGGTAGAAACCACTTGATTACCGGTCATTAATGTATACCATTAACAAGTGCAAGGGAAATCACCATTAATATCAATGAATCCCAAGGTGCACTATTACAATCCAACGAGTGTGAATTTGTGAGTTGAATTCAAACACTCGGTGGAATCTCTCGATCAGGGGTCGATAATGAAAACACACTATAGAAAGCAAAGAAACATGCCATTGAGGCATGAAATTTCCAAGGTACCAATTAGTTTCTAAGTCTAATTCCTGGATAATGAGTTGAAGTCGAAAAGAAAAGACTCGTCATAGGAGGGCCTTAATGTATCCCCATCAATGACACAAAATGGGTAAAAATATTTGAAGTAGATCAGAGTAACATGTAATTCAGGATTGACTCAGTGATGGCCGACACAATAAAAGGCCCGAGGACTACAAAAATGGCTGATGTAGTAGAAGGCTTTCCGGGTTGAACTTCTCTTTGAAAATATTGATGACACGACAATTATCTTGGAAACACTGACTCAACAACAGGGATCACAGATCAATTTGCAATCTTATAAAGGAGTATTATAAAGAGACAAGAAGATTTTCAAACCTAGACATAGAGCAAGTGAAAGGGTGTCATGTTCAAAAGTGACTCTTCCATAGAATACGGGTTCAGATACATTTCTTTCCCAATTTCCCCCCACCATTTCTGGTGAGAACCTCCTTATTTTTACACAAGATTGAGGAGGATAACATATGCTTGAACTGTAAGATCATCCTTTGTATGATTCCCTTGGAGTTTGTTTAACAAATCCTAGGAAGGAGTGGTTCAGTCCCATATGGGCCTTTCAATGTTTATTTTATGAGTCCAAATAAAGTAAACTCGGTGGTTTTTTATATTTAGAGAGTCTTAAAAACACATAAAGAGGACTCCAAAATGTCCTTTTTCATAAAGTAGTTTTATGAGACCAAAAAAGAGATGAACTATTGCTCAACAGACGCTTTCTTCAGATACTTTAATAAGCGTGAAAAGAACAAGATCCCTCGGCAATCTTTTCATGTTTAGAGATCAGTCTAAAAAGAGCTTAAAGGGAACTCCAGGGGGTTCCTTTTTCGTATAACCTTTACGAGTCTGAAAAAGTGATTAAAGTTTACTCAGTTACATTATCATGTATTTATGAGCATGAGAAAGAAAAAATACTAAGCTCAGGATTGTTTTCATTTTTACGTAAGCTTAAAACAAAATAAAACTATGCTTGGGATAGATTTTATTTTTTCATAAGATAAAAACTAAACAAAAATATGCTTGGACCTGGTTTCATTTTTACAAAATCATGAACCAAAGGAAATTATGCTTGAAGTAGGTGATTTCATTTTTACACAAGCTTGAACTATAGAAAACTATGCTTGAGGTAGGTAGTTTCATTTTTACACAAGCTTGAACTGAAGAAAACTATGCTTGTGACTTCCGAATGCATGGTTCATGAATTCACATGGTTGGTACTTAGCCCCCAACTTAAAAATATAGTGACTCAACTTCATCATGAAGTCTAGAGGCCATAAGAAAATTCCCCCCAAGATTCATTTTATCTAACTACAAAGGTGAATGAAATGAAGCTTCAAATACTAGATGAAGGACTTGACTCAAACAGAGAGGGGGGAAAATGTGTTTCATTTTTTAACGAGGTTTCCACAGAGATGCAAAACTATCCTCACAACCGGTTTCATTTTTTAATGAGCTTGAAATCTGAAAACCATGCTCAAACTCCTCTTCTTGATCATGGCTTCCAAGAGGACAATGCTCTGGAAGGACACCATGTCAAGGGACAAAAGTCGATCATGGCTTCCAAGAGATCTATACTTGATGGAAGAAACACACTCTAGAAAGAGAACATGTTGAGGTCACGAAAGGGGTAAGGATATTAGGCTCTAAAATCCCTATCGAAGAGATCACCATGTCAACTACTGGATCCAATTCATAAGAGACTGAGCTTACAATGAAAGGCTCATCTTCATCGGCAGTTGAAGGCATGGGAGACAATGCCACCTAATTGACATGTGGCGGGGGTGATAACATCTGCATATAAGAACCATTAAGGGAGTTCATTGAATTTATGGTCAAGTCAAGGAAAACAAGTGAAATTTGATCAATAGTCACAATTCTTCCATCGTGAGGAAAATATATCACACGAAAAAGAGTGGACATGATAGCTTTCATGGCATAAAAATAATATTTCCCAAGGAGTAAATCAAAATCCAAGGTTTCTTGGACGACCATGACTTCAATAAAGACATTTTTCACTCCCAAAGTTATGGGAAACTGAGGAAGGGTCCCTAAAGGTTGACTGGTTATTTTGTTAAAAGATAACGTATTTTACGTAATTGACACAAGATAAGGATAACACATAGCTTACCAAGCAATAGAGGACAAAATACTAACGGATGCACCTTCATCTATTAGCATATGAGGAACGTCCCGACCACAAACCTATATGGTAATATTGAAAGGAATGTGAGAGGGAAGATGAGGTCCAGTTAGAACACCCCAATCAAAAAGGATGACCTCATTACTTGGAGGGGGTTCCACAACAGATAGAGGAACTCCCCCTAACATGACAGATTTTGTATCAACAAGAAAAATGCGGGACGTATCGGGTTTACTCTCTAGAAAGAGAGTAGGATCGACCGATGATGAGATCAGATCGACCACTTGAGTTTCATTCTCCAAGGGGAGAATGAGGTCGATGGATGGAAACAGATCGACTGCTTGGGTTTCACTCTCTAACGTGAGAGTGGGATCGACTGAGGAAGGGACTGGATCGACCACTTTGTCAACTAGTGCAACTAAGGATGTGACTAGATTGACAACCTCATCAACCAGACTGACCGAGGAAGGGACCATATTGATCATTCCATCAACTATAGGTGGGTTGAGAGTAAGCCTGCAGAAAGCAACTGGAAGTTGAGGCTAGGAAACAGTCATATCTTCCAGTAATTTTGAGGCTTCATCCATATGAGGGAAAAGGTGATTTTGTTGAATCCCTCTACATAACATACACGGGAACATGACTCTACTTTTATTTTTCCCAACGGTATCCTGACTAGTTGAYGGAAGGGAATCATCATGTTGTTTAGAGGTTGACAACATAGGCTGGTGAGGGCATGTAGACCATGCTTCTATAAACTTGGATAGACCAAGGAAATCCTTRATAAGATGGCTACCCTTACAAATCTTGCAAGGGTACCTGGGCTTACAGGTTGTTTAGGTGATCTTGGCATCATCAACACTCCCAGCATGATCAGCAGTAACTGTTTTCTTTCCAACATGTCCGGTAGTTGTTGGAATTTGGGACCCTTGCTTATTTTTCTTCTTCTTAATATTCCTTTTCTTCTTCTTCGTATCCATCGGGTTACTAGCTTCATAGCTTTCACTAGATGAAGAAGATGAAATGGAACAAAACCTTGCAAGTGAGTAAGGCGAATAAGGTGAATAATCAACATGAGTTTGATTTTCTTGTGGGGGAGTGATTACAACCGAATCACTTGTTTCATTCGGGATTACCGGAGTGGAAAACAACCATACCGACAATCCAATTGTGAGACCCAGAAGGCTCAAAGTAGCGATGTAAGGAGGAAAAACATTTCAGTAAGAAGGAAAAACAAAAGTTTCCCCCGGAGTAGGGGTTTCTTCATTGGCCATTCCAGGAACTGATGTCATTAAACATAGATCCAACCTATATTCTCCTAGGGAAAATAAACAACACATGCTAAAAATCCCTAATGTGACCTCATGATTGACCCTTGTGTTAGAATGGATTCCTAGGAAAAAATGTAATAAGTGGATTTACAACTCCCTAGCACAAGCTTCTATGTTTGTTTACAGCTTTGGAAAGTTATCTTTCACACCTGTTCTAAAGCCCTATACCCTAAGCTAATGTAGGTTTTCTACCAACAATTATAAAAATGTCTAATCAATTTTTGTAAGAGCTTTATTTTAAGGTTGTTGTTTACTCAAGAGGAAAATGTCATGGACTAAATGATTTTTTGACCGACTCTAAACAATGCAAAGAAATGAGAATTCAAATATTTCATTTCGATGAAATCTATATTACGAGAAGAAGAAAATGTTTATCATTCTTGGATGCACAATATCCCAAAATTTTGTTAAACTCACCAATATCAAGATCCTAAAGAAATGAGACAAAGAGACTGTACACCAAAAAACATGCAATTTCATTACTTCAAATGCAAGGATGCCCCCAATCTAATGCAAATAATTTTTTTATTTCAAAGATATCTAAAAGAAATAGAAAATTTCTTCAAAACAAAAAACATCCCAAACTGATTTTCTCTTTCAACACGAATTATTCAGAAAAAACTAGTCTTTCACTAAACAATTCTAAAGAAAAAACAATTCTTTATAACTGAAAGACACTCAAAGCAAGAGATCCCAGAAGAAAACAAATAAAAAATGGCTAAAAACATATTTAAATCTATCAAGCAGATTGTAACCAGACCCAAAAATTCACCCAAAACCATATATGAGATCTGGGCAAGGAAAAACCAACAAAAAATTCTTTTTCACACAATGGTTGTGGGCTGCAAACTAGCACAGTGTGATGATCCTAGATCATCGTGGGTAAAAGAAGTCCACAGTGCGACGACGTCACACTATCTCTCAAGGAAGAGTGCGACAATCCTAGATCATCACACTATCTCTCAAATCAAGGTGAGACGATCAAATAAAAAATGGAAAAAATAAAAAGCATGAAGGTTTTCCAGTGAAATTAAACCATCAAAGAGTCAATCTAGATCTCCCAATGACTCATAAAACAAAACCCAGGAAATCAAAGAAAGAAAGAAAGAATACTAGGAAAACAAACCGATCCCCAGTATGGTCGCCAATTTTATTATTGGACAAATCGATAAGTGTGGACACAAACAGATCTCCCTAGTTTCACCCCGAAACTAGAACAAAACAAGACAGAATATAAAACTTTCCCTAAGTTTTAATTATCAAACATACTAACTAACAAGAGATAAATGGAATACCTTTTAAATGTTGTTTTTCCTCGCTAGTGTCATCCTTGCTCTATTTCAAGGATTAGGGGATGCTAAACCTATAAAAAGACACAAGACAATGAAGTGAAAGCAACAATGTATACTCAACAAAACCGATGTATGTGATCAAGGAGTCATACAGTAAAATAAGACCAATTTTATGGGAAAGAAATATATCATTGTATTAAAGATATGAAAAAGAGAATACAACCAATGCCTTGATGTTGTAAGGTCCCTTCCAATAGTTACTTTCTTTCCACAAACTTATTCTCCATGGATTCTGAGATCAACAATCTATCTTGACAAAGAAAAGCTCAAAGCCAACATACAAGCTCCAAAAAATCCAAGTTACAAAACGCAAGAACTTTCCAACTCAAGAATTTACCAACCAAGCTCTAGCCATCTAACTTTTCCCATGAGAATATCTCCTTTTATAATATGAAAAAGATAGGCTGAGGAGGTTAGGATGATCCCATGAGATCGGGGATGAGACTCAAATACAAACCAATCGGAGGCCACCTCACCTCAGAAGCTTCTCTTCTAGAAGAATCGACAATACGCTCTTTTTCATTCATACAAAAATCGTCGCACCCTTAAAACTGAGTAGACTGTGACAACTTCGTAGGATACTATGGTGCAACCTGCAATGATCCTAGATCATTTCACCCTTAAAAATAAGCAAGGTGCGACGATCCCTTTTTATAAGGTTTTTACAAAGGAAAAGATAATTTTCATCTTTCTGGGAAAATTCATCTGCATACTTCTTCAGGGATTAAGGCCATTGATCCTTTTAAATGCAAAGGATAGGTTTACATCATTAATGGTCATAGGGGTGATGAAAATAATGTGTAACAATGTGTTTATGATTAATTGTAACAAGTGTTTCATTTCCAATTCTGCATGAGTGTTTTTTTATTAATTATAGCAAGATTTGATTCTATCAATACTATTGTGTTCTTCCTTTTATTAGTTATAGAAGAATATTTTTTTTTATTCTAGCAAGAATGTGTCTTTAGTTTAATTACAAATAGGATTGTTCAGTTACAAGGAGGATTTGTTTGATACAATGAGAGTGTGTCTTTTAGTTGGATACAAGAAAGGATTGAAGTTATTGATAGATGTGTTCCTTACTTTCCAATAGTGTGCCTTATGATTTTCACTAAAAGATTCCATTTGGTTTAGCAGTAAGGATTGTTTAATTAGCAAGTGTGGAATATCTTAATCGTTGGTTTAGTTTCAATAAAAGGTGGATTGATTCTTATAGATTATTTTAATCATTTTTATTGATTGGAGTTTTTAGTTGATATAAGGATATGATTTGTTTCACAGTTATTGTGTTGCAACAGTGTGAATTAGGATTAGTGGAATTTTATTCATCAGATAGTGTTAGGAGAAACATTTGTCCGCATATCTATTGCACAATGACCTTGTAATAAAAGACTTACCCTGGGTTGACAATTGAATGCAGTGGATGATTTAATTAGAAAATTAATTAGACCAACATTTTTGGCACTATTGTCATGGAGGTTATTAAGAGCACAAGAATAATACCTGAAACTCTCTTGACGAATTGAAAGATATGTGATGCATGAATAAAGTAGGAGAAGAATGACAGGCCCCGAAAAACATCATAAGAGGAAGGGACTCTAGTGGAAAAAGAAATCTATATTAAGGATGGGTGACGCATATTCAAGAATTAATAAACAAAGTGGAGTCATTAGCTTCGGGGGGAGAATGTAAAAATCCTAAACCAAAAAGAAGGGTGGATTCTTAGTCCTTTGTTCGGGGAGAGTCATCAACAACAACAACAAAGGCCGAATATCAATATTTGATAGAAGGCCTGGAATATTCTGACAACAAAAATTAGGAAAATTCAGACTCCGAGCTAGAAGTCAATCAACCTAATAGCAGGTCAAAAGTTGGTCAACCCGTTCTTAACCCCCTTGATAACCCTATTTCATAGAAGGGTAGTGATTTAGGGCACCCCCAACAATTGTTGGATAACATCCCAAAAAAAGAATATATTTGTGGACCTTATTGGTAGAAGCTTCGTACTTTGTGGAAAATACACATGGAAAATGAAAATGGAAATGACACAGTTTTGACCTTTGATTTCCTTATTGGAAACGTTCTAGGACTAGCACTAATGAAGAATATACCTCTTTCTGCACTTCCAAACTTTCACAGTCATATAGTCAAAGACCCAGATAACTTCTTATTCAAATTCAACATTCTGTGTCGAAGTTATGATTATAGTATGGATGCTCAGTGACTAAAAATATATCCAGCTGCCCTAAAGGGGGTTGTGTTAATATGATTCATGGGCCTTGGTGTTGACTCTATCACTTCCTAGGATAATATGAAATAGACCTTTTTGAAAAAATATCAAGACTATTGCATAATAAGAGACCAGAGGGAGAAACTTTTTAAAATGTCTCAAAAGGAGGAAGAGAACTTGGAGGATTATGTGGAATGTGTCAAATATAATTTACATAGATCTAAACATAATGATTTTGATAAATACATTTTGAAAAAAAATTTGATTCAAGGAATGAGAGATGATTGTCTGGATATGTTGAACCTAATGGGGAAGGGAGATATATCAAAGGAACCACTTGATTCCATTATTGATTTATGCTTGAGGAACTTGAGAGGGTCATCAAGAAACGGAGCCCAAGTATGAGATACTATTGCAAGAATACAAAAATATGCCAATGGTGGAGTGACAAGAGCAGAAATTGGTAATTTATTTGAGAATTTTAAGACCGATGTCCTTATCTCTTTAACTGCACAGTTTGATGTTTTGCAGGTAAAGAAGAAAAGGAATTGGCAGTATTTTTCCCTAAATGTAAGGACAAAATCCTAATAGGGAATTCCCAGTTGACAACATACAAGTATGTGGTATATGCGAACTAGATCACCCAATAAAAAATTGTCCATCATTTCTAGGATTGAAAGAAGTATTGAAGGGATCAAATGAGGAGGCAAAGCAAGCATATTTCATCTCCAAAAAAACATGGCAAGATCGTCTACCAGGTATTCCTCAAGACCCACCCTTTCCTTTCAATAATTGGAATCATATGTATAATACTCAAATACCACAACAAATCCAATACCCCTCAACCCCATGGAAATTCCCCAACCCACAACAAACACAGTATCCCACACTTTGTATACAATATATGAATCAAACAATTGCATGGTCTCACGGATGGAGAAATTCTCATTTTCAAGGGAGGCAATTCTCAGTCCAGTCTCAATCATTTGTACAACAACAACCTTTTCCTATACAATAACAACCATTACCTCTTCCACCTAGTGTACTACCAAATAACCCTCCACTACAACCCTAGTTACCTTTTCAAACTAACCCGAACCCTTATAATAAGACTATCCAACAAGCCAAAGCGTCCATTTTCCCCACATATTGCATCTCCTTTGTTGAATGCAACGAAGTACGACTAAGATAGAGGAGAATAATAAATCAATAATCCTCACCTATAATTACAGACCATTAAGAAACAAATCTATAGAGTGAAATAGCCTCGCCTTGCAAACAATCTGAGGAACACTAAGGACAAAACAAACTTGAGAAAGACAAGTTGAAACTCATAATGAGGTTTCTACCTTTGTTGCAACTTCTACGAAACAAGTTAAAACTCATACTACTACTTCTGTTGAAACTCCCCCATACCCAGAAAGGTTAGTCGAGCCTAGGGTCATTCTACAACCTGAGTTCGACTTTATTGGAGAACAAAAAAACTTGTGTGTTAAAATTCCTCTACTGCAAGCTATCAAAGATGTCTTAATTTAAGCCAAAATTGTAACACTTCCTCGGTCATCATCCAACCCACTGGTTGGGTAGACGCTACTTTGTGGAACAACATCATTCTCATACTTGATTGATAACATGAATTTAAATCAAATCAAACACATTTGACTCAGAGTCGGCACAAAATTACCACTGACATAAATAATCCATGGAATTAACATTAATTCATATGCACAACAAAATACATGATAAATATAAATACAGAGACATGCAAAACATAATTTAAACATTATCTGGTACTTATCTTTGAAACAGTGGTGATTCCACCAACCACATGCTAGCCTTCCACGAACCTCCTAGCCTTAGACCATGTTGCTCATCAAGATCAACAGTGGGTCAACCCCAAGATGGGACTAAGCTCCACCGCAAGGCAAGGAATCCTAGGCTAGGCTAAGTTTATAGGGAAAACAACACAGAACAACTGGAAGGATTCTTCCCAGGATGCCCTCTTACTCCCACTACTCACAGAATCTCATTCCCCACATGCCTACTCCACCCGGGAGCATACACCTTCACAATCACAGTCCATCGGTGCTTCACCTCCCTCTCTAGGTCTCGGGAACAGGCTAGATCATGAAGTCTCAGAGCTCCGTAGCTGGTGCTAGACATTCTCTAGAAGAAACCACTTTCGAACAAACTCTCTCACCTGGAAAGAGTTGCTCACAGGCCTGACAACCTGCCTCTTCCAACAATAATCACCTCCCTCACCTAGAGAGAGGTTACACACAGGCTCAACATGAACTTACACTGGTTAGCAAGCCACGCACATTCTATAATTTTGTGGCCACAAAAGTCAACTGGGTATACATTCACGGGCTTCCCAAATAGGTGAGAGTCACATACTTTAACCCAACCAGCTCAGCAATCACAGAATACACTCACAATTATGGTTTTCTCAGGGATGCTTGACTAGCAATCCACATACAGGTCAACACAGGCTCGAAAGTTCAAAACAGAGGGTCTATCGGCTTTCCTAGAAATCAAAACAGACCGTTTCCCTGGTTTCAGAATTGCACAAGGGTATCTTACAGAGGTTAGATGAAACTCACATTCAGACGGTCGATGATGGAATGGAGGAGGAACCCCCATCATGGCTCAATTCAATAGTTTTTAACTGCATGTACTTGATTCAATACTTGTCACCCATGAAACTGCATCCGTTCCATCAGCATGCATTCCTCTCCATTTGGAAGTCACTTGTCATTCCAAAAGAACTTAGGATAAAACATATATTTCACATGGTATTTTTGGAATAATATTAAAATATTATTCCCAAGGACTTAAGCCCCTAGGCTCAACACTTATCCCCTCTTCCCACCTTCCAGCCCCTAATCCCTTTCCCACTCTATGGAATCTTAGTCCCCCATCACTCATTCATCATGGTCAGTTTTCACACAGCGGTGTTTATAATTTTATTAATATTTTGCATAGATACATGTACAAAATCAGGCTCTTGGCCTTCAACACTTAGGCTCTTTGGCCTAATAATAACATAATTCCACCAGCTTATATTAACTTGGCTCATCATCCTATAAAACATAATTACAATTCATTTCATAAACATGATTTACAACAGGTCTTGGTCTTGGGGACATTTCAATCCCCCTCCCTTATTTTTGCACTGTCCTCAGTGTAACTTTCACACAGCATCAACAAGATTTCCAGAATCTTCAAAAATATGTGGGTATTATGCCTGTGTAGTGTCCTCATGCTCCCATGTCACGTCCTCAGGACCGTACCAGGTCCACTGGACCTTTACAAGCTCAATAGCTCGATTCT
The DNA here is from genome assembly GCA_032191745.1 of Picea mariana. Lineage (NCBI taxonomy): Eukaryota > Viridiplantae > Streptophyta > Pinopsida > Pinales > Pinaceae > Picea > Picea mariana. The sequence goes on from JASDQU010108058.1 coordinate 90,555, forward strand.
GGAGCTGTTTTATTTTGTTGTCCAATATGTGCATAGGATGCACTTGCAGGACACCTTCTGGTTCTACTTGAATCATATTCCAATCGATTACATGATTAGCATCAGGTATATATATTTCTTAAGTAATGAAATATGAGACACCTTAGTTACAGTCATGGATGTGGTAATGCAAGCATATATGCAATGTATATATATGTATATACAAACAAATTTAATAACATTAAAATTGTATACAACATACACAACATACAATAAATAGAGAATTGTACTTATCTTTTGAATGAGAAGACCTTCCACCCTGGTGCAGAGCTATGACTCCATCGGGGCAATGGCTTTCCAAGATAGCCATGGTCCACAATCCTTATCCACATGGTCTAGGCCAAGGTACCAGGCCTCAGCAACACTCCAACCATTCAAACCTCGACAGTACTCCAACCAACGGTCTCTCATTCCCCACATGCTTGTCCCACCTAGGAGTATACACCTTCACAAGCATAGTCCATCGGTGCTATGCCTCCCTTTCCTTGGGATTCAACAACAAGCCGGATCGGAAGTCTTAGAGCACTGTGGCTCCAGGAGTTCCAACTGCCTTCTAAGGTTTCCAAGCGGCATCTTCCCGAGATACTCTTTGTAGCCAACATTTAACTTTTATCAACATCATCTCATCTGCATCAACCACATGCAGTTATCCTGAGAGAACATAAAGGAATTCATTTATGAATTCCAATTAGTTCGAAAGGAAATTCAACTTTTATTCCCAAAATGTGACATTCTATTTCATGATTCATCTTGGTTGTTGCCACATTATGAATGCATCCATCCTTGTGATTTTCCACAGGCATCAAACTACATACAATTTTTGTGCAAGACTTCATCTTGCATACTGCCAACAAATTGTCAGTATTTTCTATACATCATAATTCAACATGTACAATGTCCTATGCAATAATCTTAGAATTTCCTACACCTGGCAATTCAATCACAATTACCAAACAACTTGACCAAATAGAATGACTCTTCATTCTATGCATATGCATGTTCATAATTAACCACAGTAAGTTCATTATTTCAATTTTTTGAACATAAAATTCTATGTAGTCTATATTCCTTTAACTACCTGGCTTGTAACTTTCATGTTGCAATGTTTAACAGTTCCTTAAATGTTCTCAACTTTAGGGGTTAGCAACATTTCATCCATTAGTATAATTATTTCCATGCAATAATATACATATGCATGTACTTACAAAACATATTCAACCATTGCATTTAGTATACAATTCTATTACTCATTATGCATGAGTGCAATTCTCAATGCATTCTTATTCAGTGCACCTTGCATTGAATTACATAATTCTCTCTATCTCAGACATGTATCTCAGCATCCATGAGTTGGAATTCTGGCCAATGTGTTGCCACATTCTCCATACCTTGTCATATTCAACCAGGTCCTAGTCTCATACATGACTAGCTTACTGGCATTTATTCCTACAACTAGTTTTTATCTTTAATTCTTTGTTTATTACCCCATAACCAAATTAACATGACATTCCACTATGTCAATGTGTGCATTCAGAAGATCAAAAGATTTGAATTAATACAGGCCTACAGCCTTTACCACATCCAGTGGTATGCATTCAATCATATAATCATATGATTTTTTTAACATATCTCTGGCTGAGGAAATTCTTACCAAATTTTCCTTTAAACAATTATGCAAAAAGAGTGATAAAAACTCATACCTACATGGTTGCCATTAAAACAATTATACTACCTGAATATCTGATAGTAGTAGAAGCTTTCATGCTTCTTTTATCAAACTTATAACCAACACTTCAGCTCTAACGCAGACCTCCGACCCTCAGGCCAAGATCCACACAGGATCGTTCTAAATTCTCCTCAAGCCTAAGCGACTCCTTTGATTCCCTGCTAGAACCTCCAATGAATCCGAACCACGGGTCCTTCATGAAAACCCACCCTACGCAACTTGATGCCAGGCGTGAGCCTCACATTTCCATGTGACCATGACCTTAACTTAGCGCAAGTGCCTCTCGCAACTCGCAGGTTCGTGAGTCGAATACCCTCGACTCCTCTTTCTCCAAACGTCGATACCCGAGATGTGATATGGGTATGGATCCTCCTTGTTAGTGCCTTCCACACATAACAACCGGCTAGGGATAAGTGCTAGCACTACTCACAACTCGCAACTTCGTGAGTTGGAGTGTTGAGCCCTCATGCTCCTCCTTTGCGAATCCCCAAGACACGAAAGTCAACGATGAGTTGACTCCTTTCCAGGCAATGTGTGTCCAGCACCTGTCACCTGCTTCCCCTTTCTCTAGATGCTTATTGTTACACCACCTGTCAACCATGTGGTCCCCAACTGACAAATGTGTCATGTGTTCTACCAGCCCTCGATGCTCGGCACTTCGCAACCTCGCAATCAAAAAGAATTTCTTTCAACCCCCGAACCCCCGATACGCGATACCACGCGGAGGTTCTAATCCAACGGTTCTCCTGTGGCTTAGATCCAATGGTTGGATCTCCTTCCCTGCTCCTCATGACTCAGGACTTCGTGGAACCAAGAATTTGGTCTGCCCCCTGAACTCACAAACCTCGAATTCATGATTTCTTGAATGAGATCAAAGGCTATCATTGACCTGGATCTGACGATCGCTATCCTTTCTGAGCTTCAGATTATTAGAAGATACTCAGCCTTAATCCCCTCACTGCTCTACAGGATCCAACGACTCTCGCAACTTCGACACTTCCTCCATGAAGTGTCTCCACCGTCCATATGGCTCCTCTCCTTTGCGACCTCCTAGAGGTTAAACTCTGTGCACCTTCCTCTGGATCCGATGACTATCAGTTCTTTGCACTAGATCTGACGACCCAGATCTCTTCCTCTCAAGCTAATCTAATGACAGCTATGCTCCCTCCTGAGCTTTAGAACTTATTCCTTCCCCTTGGAATATTTTCCAAAGTTTCAAAGACCTCAACCTTCACTTCCCCTGTGAGCTCAATTCCTTTAAATCTCACCTGTGTTCTAGGAATGTTGTCCCTCATGAGCTTTGTCGACTGTGAAACCTCAAAGGATTTCTCGACCTCTTGCTCCTCTTTGTTGTTACTCTGTGCACAACAACACTATCCTTCCTAATCTTCGGAACTTGAACCTCTAAGGGATTCAACCCTTGCCTTCTCCTTCAAATGGATATTGGTGCCCTATGGAAACTTCTTTCTCAAGCACGCTTTGTTGAGCCTACAAGGTGTTCAGTAACCCTGTGAGTGTCTTCCTGTGACACTTCTCCTATCTCATAACTCAAAAGATTCCATTTTGTGCACACTTCCACCAACTCGATGCCCTTCCTTGAAAAGTTATCCAGAATCCTCAGTGACTTTGTCTTCTCACTGAACTCAAAATGGAGTTATCCTCAATGCATCCTGTGCATTTTCTCAATGCTCTCTTGGCAGAGTCTCACAAGATTCTCAGAAATTTTTTCTTCCTTCTCAACACTTCTCCTTCCTCTGATCTTAGAATAGAGTTCTTATGTGCACTCTATGCACTTGCTCAATGCCCTCCTGGAAAATATTCCACAAAACCCTCAGTGATTCTGTTTTCTTGGTTCTTTCCTCTACATAGTCTTACCTCCAAGGATTCCTACCATCCGTTCAATTTCTCAATGACTTCTTTCCAAATATCTTGGCGTCAATTCTTCTGGACTTGACTTCCTCCCTAACTTGAAGGATTTCGAATATTTTGAAGGATTCGATGGTGTTTTCCAAAAGAATTTTTGGTGCCCTCCTGGAACCCTCTACGCTCGTCTCCTGGAGTCTTTCAAACTTAAAACAATTTCCCTCTATAAGCACTCCTTGTGCTGGATATGCACACTCTACATACAAAAATTCTACGCTATCTATTCTGAGCTTCATTTTCTGAACTGGAAGCATTATGTATCTCTTCCATTTCTTTTCACTTTGTGGCATTTCAAACCAGTTATGGCACTCATCAACCTTCTGCAATAAAAATGCACAGACGACTGGAATTTGTTAGGCCTTCGTTTCTTAACAATTCCTTCATCATTCATAAACAATCCAATTTAATAAAATGTTTCAATTTCACGAATTTTCGAGCTCTGGTCAGCTCTGTACTTTTGGGTGATAGTTCCCTCTTTCTTAGTCCCTACCCACGTGACCAAGGGTCGTGACCAAGTTCTATACTACTAGATGCTACTCGGGTCTTCGACCTTCAAAGAGTTTAAGGCACACACAACTATCTCCCAGAGTTTCGATTTATCGAATTCACATAAATCATGTGGATCGACGGTCTACGTTTACCCAACATCCAACAGTTAAAATTCGTTGCAGTTTTTCCATCTTCAAAGATTTTGGGACTTCAGGACTTCGAGTTTCAAGGTTTTGGTCCTCAAATCTCTCATACTCGCTTCCCTCTCCAACCCCCGAAATCCGAAATTCTATTTCCCTTACCCTCTGGGTCCACAGAGCACAATTGTCTCCCACATCCACTGTGGCAAGTGGCACACTCAAGAGGATCCACGTCACCTTCGGTGACATCATTGGGTCCCACCACTCTCGCTTT
>JASDQU010108058.1:95195-117496 GCA_032191745.1 Picea mariana
CGTAGATCTGGGCACACATATTCTAGATGCCTAGATTTTCCCGCCACTTAACAAAATTACGGTCTATTAATCTACTTGATCCAACAATCAAGTTCATCTCCTATGATCTACGATGTAGATCACTTCGAGATTTTGTGTACCGTGATTTCCACACTCCTGTGAAACTTCAAAGGGTTTTAAACCTCGTGCAAGGTTCTCCATATCTGAAGGTTGTGAGGGTTCTCCTTTCCTCTCGAACAAATCCTATGGCTCCAACACTTCATGTGTTGAGCTCTCTCTCTCTCCCAGTGGCCATATACCACACCGACTGTTGTTATAAAATACCGCTAAATCTCCTGAGCTTTGTAACATGGTCAAGTGACTCCTTGACACTCAGGAACATTTTGGGGTTTGAAATTGGCCCTCCCGACACAATTTCTTCTCAAAAATTTCAGTCCAAAGGCCACTTATCCAGCCCATCTAGGCTCAGCGTTGAAACCTTTGCTATGATACCATTCTATAACGCTTCCCCAGTCGTCATCCAACCCACTGGCCGGGTAGATGCTACTTTGCGGAACAACATCATTATCATACTTGATTGATAACATGAATTTAATTCAAATGAAACACATTTGACTCAGAGTCAGCACAAAATTACCACTAACATAAATAATCCATGGAATTAACATTAATTCATATGCACAATAGAATACATGATAAATATAAATACACAAACATGAAAAACATAATTAAAACATCATCTAGTACTTATCTTTGAAACGGTGGTAATTCAACCAACCACATGTAGGCCTTCCACGAACCTCCCAGCCTTAGACCACGCTGCTCATCAAGCTCAGCAGTGGGTCACCCCTGAGCTAGGACTAAGCTCCACCCCAAGGCAAGGAATCCTAGGCTAGGCTGAGGTTACAGGGAAAATAGCACAGAACAACTGGAAGGATTCTTCCCAGGATGCCTTCTTACGCCCACTACTCACAGACTCTCATTCCCCACATGCCTGCTCTACCCGAGAGTATACACCTTCACAAGCATAGTCTATTAGTGCTTCACCTTCCTCTCTGGGTCTTGGTAACAGGCCTGATCAGGAAGTCTCAGAGCTCCGTAGTTGGTGCTGGACACTCTCTGGAAGAAACCACTTCCTAGCAAACTCTCTCACCTAAAAAGAGTTTCTCATGGGCCTGACAACCTGCCTCTTCCAACAACAATCACCTCCCTCACCTAGAGAGAGGTTACACACAAGCTCAACATGAACTTAAACTGGTGAGCAAACCACACATAGTTCAGCACTACGTGGCCACAAAAGTCAACTGGGTATACAGTCACATGCTTCCCAAACAGGTGACAGTCACATACTTCAACCCAACCAGCTCAGAAATCATGAAATAGACTCACAGTTATGGTTTTCTCAGGGATGCATGACCAAAAATCCATGCAGGGGTCAACACAGGCTCAATGGTTCAGAACAAAGGGTGTACCAGCTTTCCTAGGAATCAACACAAACCTTTTCCCTGGTTTCTGAATTGCACGAGGGTATCCTGCAGAGGTCAGACGGGACTCACGTTCAGACGGTTGACGGTGGAATGGAGGAGGAACCCCCATCACGACTCAATTCAGCATTTTTTAACTGCATGCACTTGAGTCGACACTTGTCACCCATGAAACTGCATGCATTCCATCAGCATGTGTTCCTGTCCATTTGGAAGTCACTTGTCATTCCAAAAGAACTTAGGATAAAACATATATTTCACATGGTCTTTTGGAATAATATTAAAATATTATTCCCAAGGACTTAAGCCCCTAGGCTCAACACTTATCCCCTCTTCCCACCTTCCAGCCCCTGATCCCTTGCCCACTATGTGGAAGATTAGTCCCCCATCACTCATTCTTCGTGGTCAGTCTGCACGCAACAGTGTTTATAATTTTATTAATTTTTTGTATAGATACATGTACAAAATCAGGCTCTTGGCCTTCAACACTTAGGCTCTTTGGCATAATAATCACATAATCCCACTAGCTTATATTAACTTGGCTCACCAGCTTATAAAACATAATTACAATTCATTTGATAAACATGATTTACAACAAGGCTCGGCCTTGGGGACATTACAAAAACAGTGAGGGAATTGTGCATCAAAAATCTTGGTATGAAGCCTAGGGATCCCCACGTAGTTCATGTCTTGGGAAAAATATCAGAACTGATGTTGGAAAAACCACACCTGTCAAATATGATGACTCAAGGAACCCCACAGTAACCATCCAAATTGATAGGATGACTATTATGAATACTCTTATCGATCTGAGCGCTATAATAAACACCATAACTAAGGAAATGACATAATTGTTGTGACTTACCAATATAAGACCTACCCACATTATTCTAGAGCAGGCTGATCGATCCAAAATTTGACCAGAAGGGGTTTTGGAAGATATTGTTTTATCTATGGACTCCTGGGAATATCCAACAGACTTTATAGTGATGCAACCAAAAACCCATCTAGGAGGAGACCCCCAGATCCTAGGAATACCTTGGTTGGCCACGACTGATGCATTTATCAGATGTAGGTAATGGGCTATGAAAATGTATGATGGAAAAACTACAAAGAACCTTACTCTGTATCCCCCCGCCAAACCAAGTGAATATCTTGAGAGCCCTTTGTGGGCCAAATTCGATCCAGAAGAGAGTGGAGTACAATCAATCCTTACTCTTGGTAAGGCCCTCTATTTCAAGGATGAAACAAAGGAAAATACTATTAGCAGTTTTATTAGTAACCCCCCATCAGTCAGCCAACCAATGAACCAACTTTTAGATGCTATAATGAGAGAACCTGATCAGAAAACCCTTGATGAGGATCCTCCTTTAGAATTAATACCTTCAGTACTAAGCCATAAGAGCATCCCAATAGAGATTGAGCCCAGGAAAACCTTAAATATCAACCCAAACGTATCCCCAATACAAATAGAACGATTGATTTAACTGTTGTGAGAACATACAGAATCCTTTGCATGGGATTACACGAATATGAAGGGAATTCACCATGATCTATGTACTCATCATATATAAATAAAAGAATATTGCTGACCTATTCACCAACCACAATGTAGAATGAACCCAGTGCTAAAAGAGATCGTAAAAGAAGAACTCCAAAAACCATTGAAAGTTAATTTTATCTACCCAATCTTAGACAATCAGTGGATCTCCCCATTGGTCATTTTTCCTAAGAAAAACAACAAATGGAGGATTTGTGTTGATTATTGAGAACTAAATAAAGCCACATAGAAAGACCATTTTTGTTACCTTTTATTGAACAAGTCCTTGATGCCCTCACCAAAAAGAATTTTTTCTCATTTCTCAACAGTTTTAGTGGATACAACCAAATCATGATTGCTCTTGAAGATCAGGACAAAACTACATTTACCTTTTCATTGGGCACATTTTCTTACTGAGTCCTCCCATTTGTCCTTTGCAATGTAAACTATATCTTTCAACGAGCCATATTGGGGATCTTTTGAGATTTGGTTAACGACTCTCTTGAGATTTACATGAATGATTTCACACCATATGGTGATACTTTTGACATGGCTTTGGGAAAACTTGAAAAAGTACTAAAATGTTGCATACAAAATCACCTTTCCGTAAGCACTGAAAATGGACATATGATGATGGATGAGGGATTTGTACTTGGGAATTATATCTCTTATGCAAGAATACAGGTGGACCCATAAAAAATTGAGGTAATTTTAAGCTTCCTTCCTCTGAAATCATAAAAATAGGTGCATAGCCTGCTAGGAAAAACTGACTATTATCGTTGATTTATTTAAAATTATTCAAGGATAACATCTTCCTTATTTGCATTACTTTCGAAGGATACAAAGTTTTTATGGACTAATAAATTCCAAACTGCTCTGACAGTTTTGAAAAAATTCTTAGTTGAAGCACCTATATTACAAGGCCTTGATTGGACTTTGCCATTTCATGTCTCTTTGGATGCCTAGGATACGACCACTGGTGTTGTACTAGGAAAATGGGAAGAAAATAATCCATATGCCATCTATTACACCAAAAAGAATCTATAACCTACAGATTTGAACTATACAATAACCGAAAAATAATTCCTTTTTGTTATACATGATATCAACAAATTGTGGATTATATCATAGGTTATCAAGTATTTTCCATACAGATCATTCAATTATTAAATATTTAATGAAAAAATATGTTACAAATGCTTGAGTTACTAGGTGGTTATTGTTACTGTAATAATTTGACATCACTTTTTTGTATAAAAATGGAAGGGACAATGTCGTAGAAAATTTCCTCTCTAGGGTTACCAATAACAGTGATGCTACCCATGTTGACGAATCTTTTCCTGATGAACACCTATTCGCAATATCTACTACTCATCGTGGTATGCAAATATTGATAATTATCTTGCTGCAAGAAAATTTTCACACCACCTTTCTCCTAGAGAGCAATGGAAAATTATTCAGCAAAGTGCCTGATTTTATTAGGTAGACAGTTGTCTCTTTTATACATGGCTTGATCTTGAGATTTGGCAATGTATCATAGAAGACGAGATCCATGAAATTTTAAAAAAATTCCATGATGAGCCTTGTGGAGGACACTTTGTTGACAAAAGAACAAGGCATAAAGCACTATGCATGGTTTATTATTGGCCTACCCTATTCCAGGACACCAAAAAGTATGTACAAGCATGTGATGCTTGCCAACGAATGGGCAAACCCACTCGATCAGACAAAATTACACTGAAAACCCAATTGGTGATTGAACCCTTTGAGAAGTGGGCTCTCAACTTCATGGGACCTATCAATCCCCCATCTCGTTAGAAATCCTACATCTTGGTATGCACAGACTATGTCACCAAATGGGTAGAGGCCAAGGCACTCACCAAAGCCATGAAAAAAGTTGTTGCAGAATTTCTATTTGAAAACATATTTGTTCATTTTGGAATGCCCAAAGAAATAGTAATAGATGGAGGACCTCAATTTACTTCCCAGATGATTGCAAAACTTACCAAGCAATATAGTATTCACCACAGGTTTACTTCACCCTACCATCCACAAGAAAATAGCCAAGTGGAAAGCACCAATAAAGTCATTGAAGGAATACTCATCAAAACTGTGGCTAGTTATCATCGTGATTGGGATGAACGATTATAAGAATCCCTTTGGGATTATAAAACAACATGGAGAAACACCACAGGATTTTCTCCATTTGAACTTGTCTATGGTAAGAGCCTCATCTTCCCCATTGAATTTGAGATCAAAAAATTAAAAACAACTTTAGAAGTAAATCTGGATCTAACTACAACTCGGAAACATTGTTTAGATCATCTCAATGAATTAGATGAAATGTGCTTGGCTTACATACATCATACTGACTTAGTCCAACAACAACGTGCCAAGTGTCATGATAAAAGTATTAATAAGAAAGAGTTTCGAAAGGGCGATTGGGAACTATTATATGATTCTAGGTTTAAAGATTTCAAGTGGAAGTTGTGCACTAGATGGTTAGCCCCTTATGAAGTGGATACAGTTTTTGATAACGTGACTGTCAGACTCATAACCATAGATGTCTCAAAAATATCCTTACTTTCCAACTACCATCGACTTTTATTGTATGATCAACCACTTTCTAAGGAATCATTTGTTTCTCATGTAATTTCAGATCCAAGGTTAAAAATCATTGGAGCTAAGCCCCATTTTACAGCACCATAAAAAATATAAAATAAAAAAGGTTTTTTTCTAATAATGCACCTATTGGGTTTAATCTCTCTTCTTCTTATAGGTTGACCTAGGTTCTGAGATTAACATGTTTCCAAAAAAAAATCTAAAACTATCATCCCTCCTAGTAAACTAGAAGGAAACACAGTGCACAGAGTGCACTGCACAGTCTCACCCAAGATAACTTTATGGGTGATTGCAATGCTCAAGTGCTTGCAGTCTAGGAATGAGTGGGGATATGGGATTATATTTTACCTTCTCCATACATTCATCATACTATCCATTCATTATTCTTAGGGTTTATTAATCTCTTAATCCATGCATGAATTCTAACATATTCAACTAGCCATTTATTTGTAAATAAATCATTAACAAGAATTAAACATGATCAATCATTGACAGGAGAGTAAACATGCACTAAACACCACACATAACACAGGTTTTACCTTGGTTCACCCCCTCCTAGGCTACATCTACAAAGATTTGGCTTCTCTTCTCTTTTATTAGGTCTGTTGCAAAATATAACATTGCATGCATTACATTTTTCTTCTTACAATCATGAATAGGTTTAAGACCTTCTATGAGGCAGACTAGATCATGCCAGGCTCCTCAACCTATGATCTAACCCTTGAGATTTGACCTACTCGGACCTACTATGACCTTATTACAATTGACTGCTCTTCACTTTTCAATATAATTTCATTAACAAACTCTTCACAACTCACTCTCCAACAGAACCCTGACCTAGACCTACTAGGCTCTTATTTATACTACTTTTTATGATTATAGCCTTTACAATCATTGTCTAAAACCCTAAACCTAGCATGGTTAGGTTTCTATTCCTGTGCGCCATGTATGCTTCTCCTCTTGCATGCATGCTTCTTTTCCTCATGCATGTTTCATTTCCTGCCAGTTGTTCTTCTCCAACATTAGTTCTGCGCTCAAAATGGACTTTCTTCTCAAAATAGATTGTTCCCAACAGGTCCCAAACACTGACATGTGGCTCATCCCTAGCCATTTAGTTAGTGCACACTCCATATACTATTGTCTCCAAAATGTGAAACTTATATGTGAGTTCACTTCCTCTTGCATTGACCTATGCAAATTTCACTGTGAGTGCCTCCACTGATTGCATTGTGATTTCCTCCTGGATCAGTGTTGTGCCCTCTGTCTGTGCTCGTGCCATGATTTTATTTTCCTCCAACTGCATGATCATCTACGTTTCTTGTTCTTGGAGGGGTTCTACTTCTTCTTGTCTCTCTTTCTTCTACATCTGAGCTGCTTTCAAATCTGACTACAACTTCTTCATATCTTGAGTTCCCTTCAAGTGCTTTGTGATGCTCATTGTGTTATGCCTTTGTTTGAGCTCTTGTATGGAAACGCTAAGTATTTCCTCTTCTTGGTCCCACTTTTGTACCTTCTCATATTCTTCTAAGATCATCCATAACTGCATGGCTCTGTCGAACAGTTCTTCTACTACGTTGGCTTGTTTCTCCATTTCCGCTATTTGGAGTGTTGCTTCTTGTTTCCTCTGCTCTCGAACCTCGTGAGGATTCATAGGGTTAATCCTTTCCTTTATCTCCTCCATACCACCAATCCGGGTATCAAATACTTTGAGCAACATCAGGTTCTGAAATACCATGGGGCATTACATAGGTACATCTAAACCGAAATAGATTTGGTGGAAATATCATCACTGGGAGCTGCCTATCAATATGTTGTCAAAATTGAGAATAAATTTAGGCACCAAAACAAATAGGAGTTTAGGTCTACAAATCCACAACAACCAAAGTATGGTAAAAACGACCCTAACAACCAGTCTCTAGAAAACTAGTCCAAGCCACAGGAAAATAAGGGTAATGGAAAGACGAAGAAGGACACTGGAAAGTGGTGTGATTTCCAAAAAATCCCCTGGCCCAACACTGGTGAATGTCGCTCAAAACAATCATTCAGTGGTCAAGATAAAAAAAAAGGAGCCAAACTCTAGTTCATAATCTGATTCAAAAAATAATAGGAGAAGATAGATCATCGATGGAGACCCCAATGCTACTGTCGTGACTACAAAAATTCAACCAGAAAAACCATCAAATCCTAAAGAGGGGGAGTGCCTTTTTCATTCACAGATGAGGGTCAAGGGACCCTGCTTCATTTTATTGTTGATAGAGGAAGCCAAAATAACCTCATCTCAACAGAGGTCATCAAACACTTGGGATTGTTGACAACACCACACTCGTAACCATAAAACATCAGGTGGATTCACCAGAGATGAGATCTTCGTGTCAACCAACAATGTTGATTGTCATATGGCATCCAACCCTTCAAGGATGATGTATTATGTGATGTTTCCCCACTGGATGCCTGTGATGTTCTTTTGGGCCAGCCATACATGTGGAAGCTCCATGTTATTTATGATTCTTGACCTCGTAGTGTCATTGTTACTCTAGGGGGTCATCTCTACAAGATACCAGAGGTAGTTCTGAGTATTGTCCCACCAAAAAAGTGTCGCAAGGTAATCTCTCATACTGCAAAATTCAACCTCTTCCAAATCTGTTCAAAAGGTGAACATAAGGACACTGCAACCACTGCATCCTTGGTCTAATACCTTTCTATCCAATAGAAGCATATTGCAGAAGAGAAAGAAGATATTGTTTATTCACCTACAATGGTGCCTATTATTGATGAACTCTCTCCCAAATAGCCATTAGTTGATGAACTAGTCAATATGGTTCCCTCCTGGGTTATTCCAGTGGATAAAGTGGTCTATTTGGTTTCATCCTTAGTTGATCGAGTTGATAAATCAGTCAATCTGAACCTACCATTGGTCAATTCCACTCTCCCTTTAGAGAGTGAACCCACAGTGATCAATCTGAGGACCTCTTCGGTCGATATGGTCCATCAAGTGGTCGATTCAATATCCCCATCAATTGATCCCACTCCTCCTTTGAAGAGTGAGGATGTTGCTCAAGTCTTTCTTGTCATTGCATATTCCTACGGACAAGGGGGAATTCCTCCCGTTCCAATGACACCCCTAACAAGAAATGTGATTACCATTGATTGGACTGCTCTAATAGAACCTCGTCTCCCTTCTTACCCACCTTTTGAAATCATTGTCCAAGTTTATGGTAGGCATATTCCTAACACTATAATAGTCAAAGGAGCTTTTGTTAGCATCCTATCGTCGAATTCTTGGAAAGATCTTGGTTCACCTCAACTTGCGTTGGTGACTCAGAATAAACTAGATTTTAACAGAAGATGTATTCATCCTTTAGGGATCCTTCCTCAATTTCCTGTTACTTTAGGAGGAAAATGGTCTACATCGATGTGATGGTAGTCCATAGCCCCTTGGACTTTAATTTTCTCCTCAGGCAAGACTATGTTTAGACCATGAAATATTTTGTCTCCACACTCTTTCGAGCGATGTGTTTCCCTCACAATGGAATCATAATGAACATAGAACAAATTTCACCCATTGGCCCTCATATGATGGTCAACCATCAGTCTTCCCTTAATGGTCCTTATATGCCAGCGTCATCCACCACGTCAAAGGTCAATTATGTGGGAACTTATCCCATGCATTCAACTCTGAATGAGAAGTATTATCTCCCTTATTTTGACTTAGATCTAGTAGTTTACATGGTGATCTCTTCGATAGGACTTTTAGATCCTAATATCCTTGCCCCTATCCTAGCCCTCGACATGTATTCCCTCCAGAGTGTTTTTCTTTTGTCTAGTGAAGATCTCTTGGAATTCATGATCGAGGTTTGTCCCTTGAAATGTATTCCTTCTGGATTATTATCCTCTTAGAAGCCATGATCAATATGATAGCTACGAGCATAGTTTAATTTCAATTTCAAGATCGTTAAAAAATGAAATTGATCGACGAGCATAGTTATTTTCCTATGTCAAGCTCATTAAAAAATAAAACAGCTAGTAATGAGCATGGTTCCCATTTCTATGTCAAGCTCATTAAAAAATGAAATAGAGGTCTTGGAATCCAACACAACAAATCATGAGCATAATTTTTTTCCCGTGTCAAGCTCATTAAATAATGAAACAAATAGTAACAAGCACAGTTCCCATTTATGTGTCAAGCTTGTTAAAAAATGAAACAGAGGTTTGGGGATACAACCTAGAAAAGAGCATAGTTTATTTTCGATTTCAAGATCGTTAAAAAATGAAACTGATTTCCAAGCATAGTTCTTTTCGTGTGTCAAGCTCATTAAAAACTGAAACAGACCCTTATGAGATTAGTTCTTTTCCTGTGTCAAGCTCGTTAACAAATGAAATAGATACCTCTCCCATTGAGTCGAGTCTTTCATAAGAACTTGTAATTGAACCTTCATTTCATCTACCTATGACAATTGATCATTTGTCTTCCTCTGGTGAACATTTTCCTATTAGTAGCCAACAGTCTAATTTGGCATATAAATTGGTGATGGGAGAAGAGTTGGTAGTTGAAACGAAGCTTGGGGGGCATATCTCTAGCCTTTGATAATCATTCTGGAGTTAAGCCACTAGCTTCTCAAGATAGGGGGAAAATACCAACCACCTACCTTTAGAATTTACATTGGGAAGTGACGAGCACAGTTAGTTTTTGGTTTTAACCTCATTAAAACAATGAAACCAGTTATGAGCATAGTTTTCCTAGTTTCAAGATTGTGAAAAAATGAAACCTACATAGGCATAGTTTTACTGTGTTTCAAGATTGTGTAAAAATGAAACCAATATCGATCTTAGTCTTTGTTCTTTCTCATGCTCGTAAATACAATAGAATAGGTTACCAAGATTAGTCTTTGCTCTTTCTCATTCTTGCAAATACATGAGAATAGGTTATCAAGTATACTTTTATCACTTTTTTGGGCTCATAAAATCTATACGAAAAAGGAACTTTTGGAGTTTCCTTTAGGCTCCTTTTAGACTCCTTAAATAAGAAAATATCTTCGAGTATGATTATCTTTTCACACTTGTTCTGCGGATTTGAAAAGACATCCACCTGGTATACATTTATACCTTTTTTGGACCAAATGGATTACTTACAAAAAAAGACCTCATCATGGAGAACTCTTTAAGCTCTTTTCGAACTCTTTAGAAAACGAAAAATATTGTCGAGCGATCTTATTTTCTTTCATGTTCATTAAAGTGAATTTGAAAGAACTTCTGTTGAGCAATAGTTTATCTCTTTTTTGGTCTCATCAGACCATTTATGAAAAAATAATACTCTATTCAAACATTATTAGAAGAGTTCTCATAGGTATCGTTTTATACTTTTCTGGACCCTGGAGACTAACTTTACGAAAAATTTCATTATGGAGTCTCCTTTACGACCTTTTCAAACTCTCTAAACATGAAAAGTCCATCGAGTTTACCTTCTTTGGACTCATTAAACTTTATATCGAAGGACCCACACATGGGACCGAACCCCTCCTTCTTCCGGTTCATTAAAAATATATCGAGGGACTCATCGCAAGATGATCTATATTAAGCATCTGTTATCCTCCTAAAGCTCGTAAAATTAAAAAGAGGTACTCATCGTTCATGGTGGGAAATTTTTAAAGTATTTTTCCATCTTGTTATCTTCATTATCTAGTAGCATTACTACTTTGAGTCGCCCTTGAAAAATGCACCTTTTCTATCATCATATATAATAGTTGGGTCAGTCATTCTCTTTCATTGACCACGATTTCCATTGTGTGTCACGTTCCCCTGATAAGTCTATGACTAGTGCTATGGTATTCATTTGAGATAATGTTATCGATTCAAGTTAGTTGTCGTGCATACTTTTTCAAGACAATTTTACCTGCATTAGCCAGCTATAGTTCCTTTCAGACCGTTTATCCCATCCATCCTTGTGTCAGTTGTGCTCCATTACTATGATTTTCACTCCATCTATCATTACATGTTTAGTGTCGATTGATGGTGGATGCATCAAGGCCCTCCTTCGACGAATTTCACCTTGTTCACTCCAACTCATTATCCAATATTGAAATCTAGAAACCCATCAGTACCTTGGGACTTGTAGACATCATTGGCAGGTCTCCTTGCATTTTGACAGTGGTTTTACATCATTGGCTCCTATCGAGTGAACCTACGAGTGTTCAAAATCAACTCCTTTATTCACACTTTTTATATTCTAGTAGGAATATTAGGTTCCATCATCATCATCAGTGGATTCCCTTGCATATGTTAATGGTATCCATTAATGATCGTTAATCAGATGGTTTGTACCATGCTTGACTTCATCTCCTTTATTCTCATATCATAGATTCATACATTTTGGATGTCAGACGAAGACCTTGGGATAGTCCACATTCTTGTTCGATACATCTATTTCCCAAGCTGTGATGGAGAATATTCATGAGCACTTCATATATTTCTTATTCCTTGAGTCATCTCACTACTTTGTATGATGTGACATAGATCCACATTTGTATTTGGTCATGGCTATTATTTCACTTATGTCTTGCATGGATCCACCATGTATGTTATTGTGGTTGTTCCCTAGTCTGTTACATCATGCATAGATCCATCGTGAAATTTTGGTAGTTGTGCTCTTGCTTCTTTTACCAATTATGGGTATGCTCACCTCAGGTATGTTTTCTCTGCAGAACTAACGATGCTCTCTTCTAATTTTACTTTTCCCAAAGCTCTGTGACTTTTATTGGTAAAGTATTTTGGCCATCAAACACCTCTTCTGACCTCACACTTTATGGGGCATATATTATAGCGTTATTAACCCCATAACTATTGAGCCATCATCTCTTAAGTGGTCACTTATCCAATCCAACAATTTTCATCACCTTTTCCTTGAGTTTCTAGCCCAATTTCCTCTTGGTCTCTCTTTCCCTTCATTAAGGGTGCAACAAAAATGGTGGGTCACTCTTCCTGTCCTGCCAAGGAGCGACTGATCTCTCTGTCTATGTGTCTATCGACTGACCAATTCTAGAATCTCCTATTTTTGGATTTGGTTTCGATGGATGAGACTTCCCACTGATTGCGCAGGGTTTACTCTAGAGATGGCCTCCATTGTGAGCTCAAGAATCTTATCCTAAAAACTATATAGCCTTATCCATAAAGCCCTATAAGAACCAATCCATTTCCCATGGAAAATAGGAGGAAAGAGCTAGCAAGGTTACTCTGGTGATTTGGTTGCAAGACTTGGGCAAGGAGCTTGGAAGGAGACCATTTCGTTAGCTTCACATATTTGTAAGTTTTAATATTGCTTCTTTGATTAATGGAAGACATACTGGATGTTTCCCTCTATCTAATTCTTCGTATAAGTTTATGTATTCATTGGTAGAGAATTAGTATAATTATGTGTTATGATATACTATTAGATTTGTTTTCAACCCATGCATGATTTCTTTGATATTTCGGAGGTTTATGTCTTCTTTGGTTGTCTTCATGTATGAATCATATCTAGGAACATCCTTATTTTATGTCTCTATTCTTGTCTTAGGCACTAGTAGAACCTAAGGAAACTCAGCTCCTGCAGGGTACAAAATCCCTACAACAACTTCCCAGTCAAGACAAAATACAATAGGTTGGTTGAACAGGTTCAAACCCGCCAACAACAGGTTTTTAACAGCCTTCAACAAGCTAAGCAATGTAACCTCTCCAGCAAGGAAAGCAACTCACCAAGATTTAGATTCAACAAACGCTTTCCCCTCTCCCTCGGGAACTCAACGCAATGGAGACCATTGCTTCCTAAGGAGGGAGGATTGATTTAGGTGGATATCAATGGCCACCCACCAATTCCAACTGGCTAAAAACATTTTGTTGGTAATCTACTATTTTTAACCATTTTTGGGTCCAAAACTTCTGAGGCCATTTTGAGGGCCTAAAAGACATTTTTTCACAATCGAGAACCTCAATTATAACCAAAAGCTTTGATTGAGCCCCCAAAATGAATCTCCTCATCGATACCTTTCCAACAAGCTATTGTGCGCCCCAATTGGAGATCATATGCCAAAAATACACCCCCGAAAAGTTGATACACCAAACTACTCAAAATGAGGTCCACATAACTATTGCCTTTTCATCTTCTGGGGATAGGGTTTTAGATTTTCTTTATGTTAAAAATTCCTTTTGAGCCTCATTGTAACAATCATCTTCTTGTGAATGAGTGTAGCCATCACATCTCTTCTCAAAGATAAGATGCAACTATTCTAGCAAGTCTTTCACTCTATATTTCTACAATTTTGTACATTTCGCTAATTAATAGAAATTGTGTATTACTATATCTATGTGTTTATGGTTATATCTCTATTATATTATTAGATATCTGATATATCTATGTACATTTCTTTATTATATCTCTGCTCTTATTTCGTGCCAAAAATAATCTGGATCACACAACGATGTCTAATGAAATGGTCAAGGACTCTCGATTAGGTTCTCTAGTTCCCCTTAAATCATTGACAAGTTATCTCAAAGTATCCAACCCCTCATCAATATGTATGTATATGTTTTGTGGTAGTGGTGGGTTGGGGTTTTCCTCGCCTTGGTTTTCTTGTGGGTGGTTTTCATTGTCTCTAGGTTCCATTTTAATAATATTTGTTGCAATTTAATAAGTGCACTTATGAAAAAGGTATTACAAATAACAATTTCATTTTATCCCAACAAAATCATTAACATAATTTTGTGTAAAACAAAGAAAAATTATGTGTTATCTTTACAATTAACTTGAAAAAAACCTATACAAGATTAATGAATTGTTTTGAGATTTACATTCAAGTATTAATTATGTGTATTTTTATCTAAGTATGTATTGAAATAACATGGATGTCATGAACAATATACTAAGTGGTTGAGAGGCCAATGAATGTTCTTAAATAATAATAAAATATTAGATACCAATGTTATAACTATGCTAGATTTATTAACATGTTAGATGTTTTTACAAAGATGAACTATGTGAACATGAAGAAAGAGAGATGACCTCAGTTCCTTGGTTTTTTTTTTATGTTTATTAAGTTTTCTTCAAAATTGTCATTGAACCATGCATTTGTAGTGAACCTTGCTAATAAGTTTTCAATGCCATTGGAATTTACATCCATAACCAATGACTAATTGTTTTGTATTTTTGCAAATCCAAGAGAGGAGACAAAGATAAAAAAGGAAATGACAAAAAATCAAGCATACTTGGCTTGAGTTGGACATGGTGGAAAGATCTTGGGATTTTCTCCTCCCCTCATCCTCCTCTTTACTTGTTCAAACAGAGAAAATTGCGAGGTGTAGTGTGAAAATCAGCACAAATCACTCCCACGGTCCCTTAAAAACTAGGAACAAGAGGAATGCATGCACATTTCTTGGAACACACACGCGTTCTTAAGAACACACACACTTTCCTGCCAACATGCCTATGTGGCACGCAAAATGCAAGTTCGTATTTTTTCGAACCTATAACATCAAGAACACATTCATGTTGACCCCCTTGCCACTTTTTCGTCTACAAAATTTGTGCACACACCCATAAGAAAATGAAAATATAAAAAATATGTCATACCAACCTCATCCAAGAAACTATCTTGAATATGATCCTCTATTGGGCCATGACAAATATGCTCGCAGTGAGAAACAACTACAGTGCAATGATAATGGCAAGCTTGAACTAAAGGCCCCACTTATACCTAGTGGTCTAAAATCATCAGATGATGGCTCTGAATAGAAGTTGCAACAAATGCACTATGCTAAACTAGACTACATGTCAAGGATGATATCACATTAATAGTGAGCTATATTGATCGTTTGTTATCCTCCTCAAACTCGTAAAACTAGAAAGAGGTACTCATCGTTCATGGTGGGGAACTTTTAAAGAATCTTTCCATCTTGTTATCTTCATTATCTAGTAGCATTACTACTTTGAGTTTCCCTTGAACAATGCACCTTTTCTATCATCATATATAACAATTGGGTCATTCATTCTCTCTCATTGACCACCATTTCCATTGCATGTCATGTTCCCCTGATAGGTCCATGAATAGTGTTATGGTATTCATCTGAGATAATGTTAACGATTCAAGTTATTTTTCGTGCATACTTGTTCAAAACAATTTTACCTACATCAGCCACCTGTAGTTCCTTTCAGCCTATTTATCCTACCCATTCCCATGTCAGTTTTTCTCCATTATTATGATTTTCACACAATCTGTCTTTACATGTTTAGTGTCAATTGATGGTGGATGCATCAAGGCCCTCCTTTGACGGATTTCACCTTGTTCACTCCAACTCATTATCCAATATTGAAATCTAGAAACCCATCAGTACCTTCGGACTTGTAGACATTAGTGGAAGGTCTCCTTGCATTTCGACAATGGGTTTACATCATTGGCTCCTGTCAAATGAACCTACGAGTGTTCGACACAACTCCTTTATTCACACTTTTTAGATTGTACTAGGTATGTTGGGTTCCATCATCATCATCATTGGATTCCCTCGCGTCTGTTAATGGTATCCATTAATGACTGGTAATCAAACGGTTTCTACCATGCTCAACTTTATTTCCTTTATTCGCATATCATAGATTCATACATTTCGGATGTCGGACAAAGACCTTGGGAAATTCCACATTCTTGTTCGATGCTTTTCCAAGTTGTGATGGAGTAATTCATGAGCACTTCATATATTTCTCAGTCCTCGAGTCATCTCACTACTTTTTATGATGTGACATAGATCTACATTTGTATTTGATTGTGGCTATTATTTCACTTGTGTCTTGCATGGATACACCATGTATTTTATTGTAGTCATTCCCTAGTCTATTACATCATGCATGGATCCGCGGTGTAATTTTGGTAGTTGTTCTCTTTCTTCTTTTACCGAGTATGGGTATGCTCACCCGAGGGATGTTTTCTCTACAGAAATGATTGTTGGTATTATGGTAGCTGTGGGAGATATTTACCTCCACGTGTAAACCTGGCGAGAATAGAATACTCCAGGAAGCAAGAAGAAACCCTAATGAGTTGTCTAATAACCCTAGAAGACTTGTCGGATCAAGAACATAGTTTATATTAGGTTATTAGCCTCCAAGAGAAGAAGTCAGCCAGAAGAAATAACAATATACTGAACAGACAGATACCCAGAATGAGAAGTCGGCCGATGCAGTCTCAGAATTGCAAACCAGCACTTGTGCGCACTGCAGTGCCCAGTTTTGTGTGCAGATTTGGAGGAGAGCTGCTAGTGCAACTAGAAGTTATGTTTTGGCTTGGAATATCTCTTGGATAGGGTTTGGACTATCTAATCAGCTCTTGTTGGTGTGCCATCCTTGGGAAAGGTGTACTACCCTTTATTTGGCTATCTATCCTAGGGTTTTCTTCCAGAGTGATTCTTTGTCAAGGTTAAGGTGCTCGGAGGGTGGCTTCGACCTATGGTTGGGTGACAATAGAGATATTGTCAATGATAAAATGTGCACATCCATTATATTCTAATAGGTTGTGGTCGCACACCTCCTTCATTCAGTCTAACCACTGGAAGGAAACATAGTCGTAAGGATATTGAGCTTGTTGAAGAACTACCGCTAGTGTTTCTAGCAGGAGCACTCACCATAGCATTGGCGCTAGGGTTACTAGAAGGTGCAGTTGTAGAAACATTAATCCTCTCATTGAGGCACCTTAAGTGAAGGGATTGACCTAATTTCTGGATAGATCAGTGTGCCCTAGCCTAGCGCATCTCCTGATACTCTCAGTAAGCCAAGACGTCAAGTTTGAGTCTCTGGTCCAATCTAGGGTTGACCAAATCAAAGAAGCCATGACTTACTCAATGAAGTCACAGAACAAGTTAGATGGAGCTTCTAACTTCATAGTGTGGAAGACAAGGATCGACCTCATCCTTTCCAAGAATAAATTGTTGAATACCGTGAAAGGAAATATTGTGGAACCAACGTTTGAAGAAGGAAAATAGAAGGAACCACAGAACGTTGCAGTTATGGAGAAGTTCGAAGACGATGACATCAATGCTATGAGAATCATAGTGGAAACTATAAAAGACCACTTGATACCCTACATCTCCCATCTTGGCTCATCGAAGAATATGTATGATGCCCTAACAAATCTCTTCTCGGTCAGAAACATTGGACAAGTTATGAATCTAAAGAATGAGCTCCATGACATGAAGATGAATGATGAGGAAAACATAACATCATATTTTGTGAGAATCTCTCAATTAAGAGATCAACTACAAGCTATTGAAGACATCATCTCAGAGAAGGAATTGGTAAACATGGTACTCAATGGTCTTCCTAAGACGTGGGATGCATTTTCCGCAAGCATGAACACAAGGAAGGAGTATCCTACATTTGAAGAACTATGGACTTGTTGTGCTCAATAAGAATCCAGGATCAGTGCAAAAGAGAAACCCCAAAAGAAGTACGATGATCAAGCCTTCACATCAAGATTCAAGAATTTCAGGAACAAAAGGAAGTTTGGCTCAAGGAGAAAGCCAAATCAAGAGAGACATTTCAGAAACACAATGCTTCAACTGTCGAAAGTATGGTCACTACAAGAATCATTGTCTCGAGCTAAAGAAAAGGAAGGGGACACATGAAGCATCAGTTTCCGAAGAAAAGGAACCTACAAAGAAGACTAAGCAGGATGAAAGAGACTTCTTCTTCTTAAGGTAACAATACTCTTCTTAGTTCTTGTACATATCTTGTTTACATAGTCTCTACACATATATTGTATATCTATCTCTTATAAGATATTGTGTTCCAAGAATAACTATACCTACGGAAGAACAACAAGATAAGGATTGCTATCATTATAAAAGTCAGATAAAACACACTAACAAATGAAATACATCAAACAAATCATGTGGAATATATTACAAGATAAGTCGAAATCAGGATCAATCTTGAAGAGACTTAGAAGAAGCAAAGATAGAAATAAATTGGAGAAATACTTATAACACTTTGCAGAAGGGAATAAGAATGAAAATGGAAGTGTGGACTCTCCTAGATGGAGGGAGCCGATTATATATCACCTAAAGGAAGATCATGCATTCATACATGAAGAAAGGATTAGGAGGGAGCTAATCCTATGATCCATTGAAGATGATGAAGTATATATCCATGGTAGAAAACATGAAAAGAAGTATGTGTTCAGTTCGACCCTAAAAGAAGTCTTCTTCGAAGATAAGCCTTAAAGTATCCTTGGTTTTCCATCCAGATCCGTGATCCTATGATGAAAGAAAGAAATGAAATCTTTAGGGCATGGAATCTATAAGAAACTTCATGAACCCGAGAAATAAAGAAACACATCAAGAAGAACATGAAGATTCCAAGAAAGGAAGAGAATCCAGAATAATTAGTCACTATATTAAGAATCACAAGATTACTAGCCTGGCATGAACTGACTAAAAGCAATCAAGCAAAGGAATTGTAAGTTGTGATGAAGAACAATGTATATGAATACAAGCATTGCAAAATCAAGAACTAGAGGTTCTCCGAGATGGAGGGAGAATATTATAATGATTACTTTTTCCAATAAACCAGACATACCTATACATAAGTCATTATATTATCCACAATATCCATGGGTTGGAGTTATACATCAAATGACTGCAAAGACTATTCTCCAAAACAAGTGAACAAAGAGTGTATGAAAAACAAACTCAAGACTTTGAGAAATAGACCCTTATATGCAGATGGAAGAAGATAACTTGGTGGAGAACCTCCAGTGCACAACAAAAGCATGGTGAAGATTTTCTATAACAGAGATATTGTATCAAGATGATTACTCAGTAGATCAGATCTCATGATAATAGAATAAGTGCCACATGGATATGTTCCAGTTTTCCAACAATAATATACTCTATTGATTAGAGCTACATGAAGCCTTCAAAGAAAACCAGTGTTCCATACCGAAGTGCATTTGAAATCAAGCATTACATTATCCGTGATGAAGTCCAGAAAGGAGAAATATATTCTCCAATACAGATCTCCATAGATGAGCAGATAATCATACATTTTGGTAAATCTTCTATCCAAGATGAAAGAGTTTGCGTACTCAAGATGGAGCTTGTGGAGACGACTTCCTTATTGAAAAAGAAGACTCCCAGGTTGGGAGGGAGCACTGTTGTATTATTGGAAAGTCATTTTTCAGTTCGAAAAATGGTCCAGGATGAGCAGATTCTTTCCAGTTCGGAAAGTGGATTGAGATTTCTGACGAACAGACATTTTCCAGTTCGGAAAATGGTCCAGATTGCCAATGTACCATAGACAGTGGCTTCCCATTGTGGCTAACATGGGGAGTGGTCTAGGGAAGTCTCTCTTCTTGAGGGTTACTCAAGAAGACTAGCCCGTCTCGCTGGACAACAATGTCTCATTGTGGTTAACATGAGGAATGGTATGTTTTGGAGGTTGGTACAAAACAATATTGTCCTCTTGTGGTTAATAGAGGAAATGGTCAAGAAATTCATTCCTTAGGGTGTATTCATTCTCTCCAGGTTGCACTTTATTTAGTGTCAGAGAAATGGCCCAGGGTGGGGAATGGTCCAGGCTTAGCAATCAGGGACAAGCATTCCTTAGGGAAGATTCATTCTCTCCAGGTTACACTTAGTTTAGTGTCAGAGTAATGGCCCAGGGTGAGGAATGGTCCAGACTCAGAAATCAGAACAATCATTCTTCCTTGTTTGAGAAGAATAATGCAGATAGCCCATTGTTGATGTTCTACTCTGAGGGCAGATATTCTTTCAGATCTCACAGATGTGAGTGAAATATTGGCCCAGATGATTCAATTTATATCATAACATTTTTTTTGTGCAGGTTGATATCAGATGATTGTTATGAAGACTGTATGACAGTAGATGTATACTATTGTGGTGGATGTGTTCCATTGTTCGTGACTATACATTATTGATCAAGTACTTGTTTGCTACTTGGCATGGTAGTGTACCACTGGATTGTAGTTATGTACTACTATGGATAGACACAGTTGTGTTCTATTTTGTTCCAATTACCTTGAAGACTATCAACAGTTTAGTAAATTATTATCAGCCAGATGAATGATTAAAGGAAAGAGATTTCCCAGACAAAAAATGGTTCAGAACATCTACTCTTCTAGGACATATGTCCATATTAGAAGAATGGCACTTGTATCACTATGTGGTGTGAGTGACTTATCCAACATCATGTATGATTACTCAGATGGAGTATGGTTTCGAGAGATGATGTAGTTGATGACATCAATGGTAATAATGATGCTCATGGAAATAGTCTACACGACTATGTTGATGCTACCGGGTGAATGGTGTGTTTTTTGCTCAAGACCATTACCTGTAATACCTCCCTAGCTAGGAGGGAGTGTTGATATTATGGTAGTTACAGGAGGTATTTACCTCCACGTGTAAACCTGACGAGAATAGAATACTCCAAGAAGCAAGAAGAAACCCTAATGAGTTGGCTAATAACCCTAGAAGACTTGTCGGTTCAAGAACATAATTTATATTAGGTTATTAGCCTCCAACAGAAGAAGTCGGCCAAAAGAAATAACAATATATTGAACAGACAGATACCTAGAATGAGAAGTCAGCCTAGGTAGTCTCAAAATCACAGATCATCACTCGTACACACTGCAGTGCCCAGTTTTGTGCACAGGTTTAGAGGAGAGTTGTCGGTGCAGCTGTGGCAGCTAGAAGTTACGTTTTGGCTTGGAATATCTCTTGGCTAGGGTTTGGACTATCTGATCAGCTCTTGTTGGTGCGTTATCCTTGGGAAAGATGTGCTACCCTTTGTTTGGCTATCTAGTCTAGGGTTTTCTTCCAGAGTGATTCTCTATCAAGGTTAAGGTGTTCGGAGGGTGGCTTCGACCTATGGTTGTGTTAAGCCCTAATGTTGGCTCATTACCACTTAATTAGGGCATATTAGATTAGTAATGCTATTTTATTTATGTCGGCTTTAGTCCATTAGTTGTAATTTATATTAGTAATGTTATTTTAATTATGTCGGCTTTAGGACGTTATTTGTAATTATACCTCCTAGTCTCCTATATATACCAAGGAGACATTTTCATTTTGAATCATCTGGTACTTGAACATTTTAAGTGGGGTAAAAGGAGGTTGCCCCCTCGAAGAGGCTTATTATCTGAAATTATCTTAGTTTCAAGGCGTTGAGTACTTTTCTTGAGGTTTTTCCATGCTATATTGATGTTTGGTTCTTAACATATGGTATCAGAGCTCAAGGTCTTGGGGTTTCGCTGCTACATCTGATACACTGTGGCATTTTTGCTATAACTTTTTTTCTACAATGTTTCAGAAGGAACCCCTTGGAGGGTATTTAGTATATGGATCAAGGTACATTGTGTTCAAAATTAAGCTCTTGAGACCTTATAATTTCGGAGATACAGCCTGTACAAGATAGGGTTATGGAATCATCCTGAAATGAGTCATTGATGCATTTTCGTTATAAAAACGTTTCTATAACGTTTAAGACCCTGCCCTCTAGAGGGAATTTACAGAAATTAGTATTGTATTTTTGGTAAAAATTTCAGCTTCTGGGTCATTTTAAATTTGTAGATACACCCTATGTAAGATAGGGTATTTGACTAGCCCTATTGACTAGTCTCAAGAAG
>JASDQU010108059.1:25058-40094 GCA_032191745.1 Picea mariana
ACCTCACCATCAAGGCTCTAGACAAAGGATCTCATCCAGACATCTTCATTTTCAATATTCAAATTATCTGCATAACTGTAGAAGGAAACAAGGTGTTCTTCAGCAGTTATGTCTTCTTCTCCCGTGAACTTGGGCATATACTTTAGTTAATATCCAGTAGGGAGAGCATTCTTTGGCTGAGGTAGGACTAGAGGGGCATATCTTGCAGCCACTATGGAATCCATTCTGTTTCTAGGAGGATTAGAACCTGCCATAGGGATGGTAGGTGGAGGAGAAATAGGAGGGGAAGGGGTTTGAATAGGGGAGACTGGAATTGAAATTCCAGGAGGAAAGGGAAACAACAGAGGATTTGGAGAAAAGGCTATAGGGATTGAAGGAAAAGAAGATTCCCTTTCTGCAAAATCAGTAACTCTAGTAGGTGGAGGAGCAATAAAACCTGGAGTGGGAAAATCTTCTGAGGTCTGTGGTCTAGACCAAGGTACAAATTCAGGGGAGAGATGAGTGACAAAGATTTCTCCCTCCAAATTCAGACCAGGAGGGGAAAACTCAACATGAACACTCCCAATATTTAAACTTCGAAAAAATTGAACATGTATTATAATAGGAGAATGAGAAGCAAGTATCAAAGTTTCTAAAGGACAAAAATGAAAATTATCAGAAATACCTAGTTCAACAAAAAAGATACCTTCTCAAGGGGCCTTTCCCTTTCTGACAATGTTCTCTGGGTCAACTTGAGGTGTTTCTAAAGGAAGTTGTGGAGTAGAC
Source organism: Picea mariana (assembly GCA_032191745.1). Lineage (NCBI taxonomy): Eukaryota > Viridiplantae > Streptophyta > Pinopsida > Pinales > Pinaceae > Picea > Picea mariana. The sequence continues at coordinate 25,824 of JASDQU010108059.1, forward strand.
CTCGTGTGTCTACCTTTAGAATCCACAGCTGAAACAGTGGAGTCACCAATGGATTCACATCAATGGAGTCACCACAGTGGAGTCACCAGGTGCACAGTTGCAATCTTTGATGTACTAAGTTCTGATGCACCTTCAGAACTAATAAACTTTGTCGTTCAATCCTAGGGAAAATATTAAATTCTGTCCCAGACAACGATGCTAGAAATGTTAGCAGCAAAAGTCACCCTTAGATTGCAGCAGAGGTAAGCCTGATACCCATCAGTATTTTATGTCACAGATTGGTTGTAAAGGGGTCAAATGGGTGCAATCTCCAGAAAATATCATCTTAACTCAGAAAACTGGACTGATATGCACAATAAGGTGAAGTCTGGTTTAACTTCAGTCAATAGTTCGTAGTAAGGGTGAGTAGGAGGAAGAATTCAATGAAGAATGTAGAGTTTTTTCATGAACATCAGGCTTTCCAACAGCCTAAGGAAGAAAAACTTAAACACAAGGTCTTCTTGAATTCAAATTTCAAAGGAAATGAAAGAAATTATAAAACACTATAATCAAAATTTCATCATAATGCAATCACAATAATTCAAGTGAATTAGTCAACCATGAACTCTTTCAGTATCAAAGGGAAACAAGAGGGAGTAAGAAATATGACTTTCATTAAACCAAAAATCTCATATTACAAAGCAGAACCAGAGAACCAAAGTGTTCATTAAAACTTTACAAATTTGGAGACTTAATATACCATCGACCATGAAAAAATATCAAAACTGAGTATTTATACTCAAAGCAACTTGCTCTCTTCAGAAGCACACTCTGGCCATCGCATTCAAGTCTTATCGTCTACATCTTCTCTTGTCAGACTGCACTTTCATTCTTCTGTCGGACTCAAGATTGGATCGGTATGGGGTTCACAAGAGAACTATGACAAGAAAATTTCAGCTGACAATCTTCCCTTCACAACTGTCTCTTCCATGATTTCCATTTATGTGGTGAAACAAGGTTTCAACCACCTTCCCCATTTTCATTAACTACTTTCTTCGGGATCAGGGCAAGCCCTGACACCCGTGAATTTTCCAGGCGAACTCACGACTCCTTTGAGTCAATTATGGTACCTCAAGGCCATGCAGATCTTTCTCGGTGACCGACTCAGGCACTTTTCTCCTTGGCACAGCTCCTTTTCTTTCCCCACATGACCTCAGCCCATAACCACGTGCTCATCCCAGGGCATCACGATTTCACGTATCACGAACTCATGCTGTGTTCTATACTCAAACCTTCGAGTCACGAAATCGTGAAGTTTGGATCGGGTGACACGTGTCCCCTTTGATCGGACATCCCAGACAACATCGACATTTTGGGACATCGGGCTTCGCGAGTCTTCAAGACTCTTCCCTCTTACTTTCCTGACTCATGAAATCATGAAAAGTTGATCCAATAGTCCAACTCTCTCCTTTGATCAACGACTGTGATATTTTTGCGAGTTCTGATGACTCTACTCCTTGACCGCTCCATATCGTGAAACCACGAAGCACGGCTTGTGCAACACGTGTCCTTTGTAGCATCAATGGCTAGGACCAACCTCACANTCGCTAGATTTGCATCCATATAAAATGGCTTCTAGTATAACACTTGGTGCTCATGAATGTGACCTAAGAGAAAGCACGTGGATCACTGACTGAGGGCTCGGGGAAAACAAAGGATCAATGATAGAGGTAAAGAGAAAAGAGATCGTCTTTAGGGAAAACAGAAAGGCTTAGAGCCAATACTTCTCAGATGAGATACTAAGGAAAAATAGGTCTATCGAACGGATGAAGGATAACAGAAAGGAAAATACAAGATGAGAAGAAAAAGCTACGATCAGGTCTTCAAAAGGAGGAGGGATAGACAAAATTACAGACCTCGATAGAAACCACAAACTCACAAGACCTTGACAAGTTTATACGCTAACACATCCTTCACAAGTAGATAGTTTCACAAGTGTTTTAAAAGACAAGTTTTTATCTATTTCCTGAGGTATTTCATGAGTTTAATTACTATGCTTAACTCTGTGTATGTGAATGGTTTATTTTCTATTGTGAATGAGTTTATTAGTTGAATTAATGTTCATTTAGAATTTTGTATATTTAGTTCGTTATGGGTATTATAATATGGTTAACAATGTGTATAAATCGTAGCTGATAAGCTATAGGAAATGAGTTAGAAGAAATGTTTTTGATTTTATGTGTATTTCATGAGGTAATATTCCTCGGTTAAGCCGAGGGATGTTATAGGTATAAAAATTAGGAAAGGGGATTCTTGAAATATAAGTAAAAAAATGTTTAATTTGAACACCAAGAAGAAACTTGAAGCCAAGTGATGAAGAAAAAGAAATTTGAACTCTCACTCCAAAGAAAAATTTGAATTTGAATGTGAGTAACTTGGGACCTGATTTGGAATTCATGGAGGATTTTGGGATTAATATATAACTCCACTATGAAGGTAAATAAGGGTCCTAATTTTAGTATTTATCTTGATCTACAAATCAAGAGGTAAGTCAAGCGACTCGAAGAAAATAGGGCCATCACAATTTGAGTGATTCATGGTATTAATCAAAGAAAAAACTTAATGTTGTAAACTTGCATGTGCTAGAAGGATTTGAAATGTATGTTATGCACCAAAAGTTATTTTCCCTTATAAATAATATATTAAATGAAAAAACTGTATTAGAATTCAAATCCACATAATACTAAGTCATAAAATGGAATTAAACAAAGTATTGTAACTAAGGGTGTAACACACTCGACCCCTAAATACCCTTTTTAGGGATGGGGCATCAATTTTGTGTTCATTCAAATCATATCAAATAATATCGTTGAGGTATTCATCCTTGTCTACTCGTCCGTAGCTTTCTAACGATCGCCACCACACTAAAATATGATTTCTTCTTTGCAAGTTATTGCCTCCCGAAGCTCTTTGAATGTTATTAGTTGGGGTGTTTGGCGTTCGATGTTGAACACCCCTTTTCTTACTGCACACATACTCCCCAAAGTACCAAAATCTCTCCATGTGGCCTTTCTCATTCAAAAATCGACGTTGAATGTTCTACGTTGAACATTGACGTTCGACGTTTGACGTTGAACGTCCATTTTTTGGTGTTCGATGTTCGATGTTGATGTTGAACATTTTGACAATCGACACTCGATGATCGACATTGAATGTCCCTCCACTACAATACACCCCAAATGTTCTGAAGTCCTGAAGTCCCAGAGTCCCTAAGTCCCGATCGCATCACCAACCACGTTGGCTAGGAGGGAACGAACTAGACGTGGACATGTGGCGATGGCTAGGGGTGTCATGTGTCCTCATTAGGGGGTGACATGTGTCATGCCCTAATAGGAATATAAGGTCTACGAGTTTCAAAAATCAAGGTGACACGTGGCTCGTCGATCATGGATCCATGTCACCCTGGTGAAGTGATCTTTCCACATCACACCATACTGACAAACTTCAAATGTCCCTCAGATCTCATGGTCAAGGTGCTTCCACATAGATCCATGAATCTACAGCTCATGTTAATTCATAACTTCGGCATTTGAGAGTTTTGTGATGAAAAATCCTCTTTGATTCTAGAGTTGGTCAACACTGAACTGACCACAACCTAGATCTGATAGTCAGTAAACGTCCCGAGGCGTCCTCAGATCGACTAATCTCATCAATTCATTCTTTGGGTCTTATTGACAATCCACACTTAAAATCCCTCGGAGTGCCAAGTCTCTGGACTAAAGGATATGGTGCCACGCATCCCCTGTATATCGATGGATGGGATTTAATCTATTGGTTGTGACTTCAAGAGTCTTCACACTTTAAATACTCTCATCCAAATTTCCTCCAGAGTGTCAAACCTCCAGACCCCGTAATCTCTGGCCACGTGTCCCCCACACATGGTAACACCATCACTTGACACATGGATCCCTGTGTTCTCTCGACGTGAAACTCACATTCCCTCGATCGAATTGTCAAGAGGGGTCCCAAAGTATCCATAGATCAACTATCCACATTACTTTGTTACTCCGGCCTTTGGTTTTTTTGATGTTACAACACCCCAGTCCTCCTAAAGCGGTCAAGGTCATGATATCTATATCGTAGATTCAACAGTTGGAATAAGTTCTGGGCATCCTCAGATATATGACCCAAATCAACTTTGGGCTCAAGGACTTCAGAGGATTTGTCTCCCTTACGACGAATACCACAATTTTTTGAACTCGCGAAGAATGAAGGAGTCGAGGAGTTAACACCTGCACTCCTTCTCCAAATCCAACAGTCATGATAGACCTTGGATCCTCTTGAACGGATCTCATCTTCTCTTCTTCCAAATGAAAGGATATTCCTTTTCAATAATTAAATCTCACTATCCTTCCTGAGATTCGTCAATTCTGAAAGACCAAGGTGCTAGTGTGTGCTTTGCACTCTTTCTCTTGAGCTTAACAGACTCCTTCTCCTGGGAGACTCAAAAAACATGGGAGTGTTGACATGCATACGAGAAACTATAACCAAGGTCAATGAACTCATAGTTCATCTACTTAAACTTGATCCACTACAGGGATCGAGCATTTACATGTACAAACCATATAGTTCCTTACTTTCTTAAATACACGATGAGAGAAAGATAAAGGGACATAGTCTAATCATCAAGAAAACATGCACATACCTTAAACATTTATAGGATATCCAACTTTAAATTATAGTTATAGTTCAATTACACACAATATGAGAATAATTTTCTATTACAAGTTGCAGCCAACTAACTATCTGTGGGTGTGCGCCTTTCCACCCAACCATAGGCTTAGAGGCATTCATTATTATCACTCTGGCCACTCCCATGTTGAGCATTGATATCACTAGGGAACTATGCCATTTATCAGAGACCTTCTCTCTGTCACAACATCCCTGTGAGGTTTATCAGATGCTTCCCTAGCATCAAGCTCACATCCTTCCTCTTTTCTTATGCATATCTAGGTCGCATGTTCCCCTCTATGCATGTGTTCTTTTCTGGTGTCTCTCCTACTCTTTGAAGAGCCTCACGTGTGCACCTATTCCTCGTTGTGTCTTCTCCTTGTCTCTATTTTTTCTATATCATTTTCCATGATGGTTCACGACCTATATTGTTCTTTCTATCAGAAGGAAACTCAGGTGAGCCTGGTCTTCCAGACCCTGCAGTACTTCGGGATGACATTCTTCAGTTAGACCATGCTTCCATTCATGGGGTTGGTTGAGTATTCAACCATCAATCCTTCCTTCATTAATGGATTCCTCTCATTGGGATTCGGAGGGGGTTTATTATTCCCAACAAGGGGAAATTTGGGGTCATTTGACATAATTAACCCTCTCTTATAGTTTTCCCATTCTTTCCTCTAGTGATATCATGGTCAGTACTTCAAGGATTCACCCCCATAGTCAATCGTTGGAAATATAAACAAAATACATTTACATCGTTCACACACCATAGCATGGTAATCCTAATTAATGATTAATTACAATATGGGGGAAACATGTGTATTACAATCCCCTCCCCCTTAAAAGGAACATTGTCCTTAGTGTTCTTTCTGAGTAACAACTATCATGCTTTTGTCATCCAGCTACTTTAGAAATATTGACCTTGTTTCTTGATTAGGTCCTTTCCATACCCTTGGTATTCATCACCTACCTTCAATAATCTTGGACAACAAGTATCTAGAAAAATACTTATGTGTGCAGTTTGTGGATTTTCATCCACATGGTTGTCTTGTTTTATGGGTTCACTATTTTTCTTGGACACACCCATTGTGTTCATGATTCCATTTAATAGTTTATAACAATTATCAAAGTCTCCTCTTCCTTGCGGTTACTCACCCTCCAGGCCTAGGCTCAATAATCCCCTTCTCTGTTATACATTTCCTCGTCTGATCCATCTTTCCTTTCCAAGGCTTTCTCGCACAAGAATAATTTTCAAGACTTCATTGAGACTTATAGTCGAGGCATCCCTTCAGCTTGTGTTACCACAACACAACATATTCTACATGATCATGGCTTACCACAAGGTTCTCATGTCTCAACAGTAACCTTTTTCATGCTTTACAACTTGACAACCTTCATCTATCCTCCCAATATAAATATTTGGTTTTCACCTGTATCACCTGTATACAAAAATTATGATATATTATCATCAATTTCAAATTTAGAATTTTCTTGCAAATATGTTACCCACATATTTCCACATTCCACATTTATTTTCAGATATGTTTCACACAGGAACCATATTTTCCAGTACGGTACCTTATTCCCCATAGTAGTTAGATGAAAAGGAAATTGGTCTTCCTTATGGACTTACAATGCTTCCATATCCAAGACCATTTTCTCCCTACAATTTCCACATTCCTCAGCCATGCAAATGATTAGTATTCATGCACTTTATATTTTCAGAACTATGAATACTAATAGTCCAAGTCATTTTCATCTATTCAAGGATACAAATCAAAAGGAAATATCATTATTTACGTATGCATCCTTTCAACATACTAATTTTTTCCAAACACAATTTAAATATCAAATGTCTTTAATCAAAGTGTCAATATTCATGGCCACATTCACACCCAATGCAATATTGCATTGATTTCAAGTTTTCCACACTTTATGATGAGCACTTTGTCATGGAATGTTGGAGCTTAACCAACCTCTTCACCATAGGGATCATTCATTCTCATTCATTATTGCAGCATGATTGTACTTACTACTACATGCTAATCATGATCCCAAATCATCACATATGAAACTATAAGTTTATGATGAATGCACCCAAGCATTCTTCATTCATTAGTAAACATGGTGCCAACACTCATGGCCACCCAATTTTATTTTCTTTAACACCTATACAATGTAAGTGAAATATTGGAAGGTCCTCCTTCCTCAATGGAAAATCCATTGTCTTCCCTTTTGCAACTCCTTCTACACATACTAGGATTTTCAGTCCAACCGAGTTATTTTCCCAAGGCTTAATTGTCTTTATTTAACATAGTTTGACCAATCTTATTCATTTAAAAATTCTTATTTATTCATTCTCCCTTTTTCCATCTGTACTTGTTCCCATGACAACTCTTCTAAGGTTTACAAATCTTTTAAACAATTCAGAGTTCTTAGGGTGAGAAAAGTGTTCCTTCTTTTCTCCTTATTTGTTTATGCAATCTATTTGTTATTTGATCTCCATGCTTGGTTCCTTGAGAATTCTTGGTTAGGTTCACTTAAACCTTCTTGCTAAATCCACATGCTATAACAAAAAAACATTTGTTCATGATGAATCATGAACTTGTGCATTCTGCACATTACCTTTTGGTTATCAGAATGGTCAACATTCATTTTCTAGTCTCCCATTCATACCTTTTCTTTTAGAATGTAATCCAATATTCTTATATATATATATATATATATACATATATATACATGCATCTTTTTCATGCATCCAAATTATGTATCCAAACATATTCTGGTTTTGTTACTTACATCCATGATGTACTTAACTATATGCATAATCATAAGCGTGTGTGTAGCTACCCTTGGCATATTTTGCATCTCACATACATGTTTTCATTAAAATAATTTAACTCATGATTGTTCAAAGTCATTCTCATGTGCCCTTCAAAGGCATAATCATTTGCCTCTTATCATAACAACATAGCATCCTTTCTCCCTTACTCTTTACTCTATTTATATTGCTCTTTCTTGAGGGAATGTGATACATTCCCCTCAAGCTATCATTCCAAACATAAATTTCACGACTCTTCAGAATGGATTCAACTATTCATCCACGATATCCATTAAAATTTGGAAAGTGAAATTATTTCCTCACATTTCACTCATCAAGGCTGTCATATTGTGCCTTTTATATGCATATATTCACATAGGTGCATCACTTGCACCTTTAATATCATCCATATCTAATTGGTATTTTTATATGTCTTCATGATGCAGGACCTTCCATCTTAAATCCCTTTTATGCAATATTTTGTTTCCATTGCATTGTAAACCCAAAAATAGGGGTGTCAGGGATTGATCTTCTCTTTCCTTCATCTTATGGCCCTTTTTCCACATATTACCATTCTCGTGACCATATCTTAACATAGAGCATTAAACCATGTCCTTCTCAACTAGTCTGAAGGACCGCTGTCCTCCCTTCGTATGACTGGGAGCTATGACCTCGACTCAACTCCTTGAGTCTTAATCGACAGTCTAATTCGAATTTTGTGATTAAATCGATTGTGAAGATAGATGGCTAGGAAAGATTGTAGAGTCTCGACTAGCACAATGTTTAAACTCGTCATAAAATTTCTCAATGGGAGATGAATGTTGGCAGACATATCAATGTGATCCATCGATTTGTTAATGGGTGAGGATTGATGATCGTCGGGGGTTGCGGAACCGTAACCTGTAAGATCGTTAACAAGAAACTTTGATCTTGTAATGTCTTTCTGCCATTGATCTCCCCTTACTGAGATCCGACGGTCAGGACTTAATCGAATGTTGATCTGACGATCCTCCTCTATAACTCCCATATCTAATGGTTGCGGTAGTTTTCTACTGAATTCGTCCTTCAATGGTCATGATCTATTCTTTCTTTAGATCGATGGATCTTGTCGCTTACTTACCTTAGTACAACACATTTTATGCAGAGGTATATATAAACGCAGAGATATATCAATCATACATATCCCGAGACTTATTATAACAATTTCCATAGAGACTTCACCTACCAACACACATCATAACCCTAATAATAGTGGTTTAACACAAATATTTCTTCTATTATATTAGCTCAATGATCTGTACACAAGTTACATAAGGCTCTAAATTCCTTTTCAACCTGAAGCATTCAATAATTCCTCCTCTCTGCTATAATTACTCCATGTTGTTCTATTTCCTACCTGTTTGGCTTGATTAACATTAGTTTTTGGCCACCCTCAATGCCTCTAAGGATTAAAATAATATACAAAATGGATTCTAAACTGTTAACTATTCAGATCCACAATTAACTCAATCATTTTCCTAAGGATCCTCTTTGATCCCCAAATCTCTCCAAATATCACTAAGATCTCTCAAAAAACCAATTCTCACTCACCCACGTCCTCATACACATGGACATGTCAGAGTTACAGATCCTCCTTCCAAGGATATTGTTTCCATCATTATGACAAGCCTCATAGGGACACTCAACACTATGCTTCCCTCTCAGTTGAGAGCTTGCAATCATTCACATGATATCCACCTGCCAGTTTAACAGACATAGTCATAACTATGTTTCCCTTTCTATGCAATAGTAGCTAGCAATAAAACACTCTTTCCTCAAATTTCATGAAAAAATTTCCCATTCATAAATACATTCTGGGAAATTATAACCATGTCCAAGGTAATAAAACAACCAATCTAGATTCCAACTGGTCTTGATCAATAGACCTTCCGATCAAGGAAATCCTTTTCTAGATTCCCTTCACTAGGGTCCAAATATATCTATATGGCTACCATCCACCACTGGATGTCAATCTGATCCATTTCCCTTCTAGAAGTGCCCCAACACTTCCTTTACCACATTCAGGATCAACATTTAATCAACCCTTTTACCTTATTTATAATAAATTTTAATGTCTAATAACTTTTGGACTATTCCCTTAAAGACCAAATAAAATTTATAATTATGTTACTTACTAAGTATTCTAGTTTAGAACTGCAGAGTATCTTTAGGTCATAATTAGTCTTAAACATTACAACTATAATTCTTCCTTCTTTTCAGCAACATTCATGGATATAGGTCACTCTCCTCCTCCCACAAGAACTCTGGCAGACTAGTTTCCTATATTTTGATATTTCTACAACTCTGTTTATCAGCTTGAATAGAAAAACCCTACCCAACAATGTCTGTACCCAGAAACAAAATTTGTTTCTTAGTTCCCTTTGAAACCCGAGAGTTTCGCATGCTCTCCCTTTTCAGAGAATGGTCACCAGACTCATTCCTCTAATTGTGAGGGATTATACACACACATATACAATTTTTAATCCTTCATTAAAGTAGTAATTATTATTGCTATGGATCCTTTCAATCCATTCACATCCAAGTCTTGCTATAAGTTCCCATCAGCAGAATCCCACTCTTGTAGGATCGACTATAATTTCCCAAAGAAATGATATGATTCCTTTGCCAAATACTAGAGTGATTCAATCTCGTTGGGTAAAATCCCAACTAAATTTTAATCTACAACCTTCAAATGAACTTTTACAAATAACTTCCATACGATAGTGGTACTCTTAGCAAGCTCATGTTAGCCTAGCCTTTCGACTATTCTCCAGTCTATCCAGTCCTATGTCTGAATCATGTTCTGCTAGATAGGGTAGGGTAGTATGCCCTCTCCCTTAAAGTTTTTCTAATAATATTTTTATGTGACTCGTGCATGAGCCCAAGTAGGCCAAGTGTTGATGCCATGCTTTGATACCAATTTGTAACACACCCAACCCCTAAATACTCCTTTTAGGATGGGGAATAATTTTTTGTTCAATCAAATCATCTCAAATCATCTCTCTAAGGTATTCATCCTTTTCTACTCGTCCATATCTTTCTAATGATCACCACAACACTAAAATCTGAGTTCTGGTTTGCAAGTTATTACCTTCCGAAGCTATTCAAATGTTATTAATTGGGGTCTTCAACATTTTCATTGAACACCCCTTTTCTTACTGTACGCATACTCCTCGAAGTCCCAAAATCTCTCCACGTGGCCTTGGCCATTCAGAAATTGATGTTCAACATTATACATTGAATGTTGGCATTCGACATTTGACGTTTGACATTGAACGTCTATTTTTTGGTTTTCGACATTCGACGTTGAATGTCCCTTTTTCGATGTTTGGAATTTGACGTTGAAAGTCCCTATTTTGGCATTCAGATTTTGACGTTGATGTTGAATGTTTCGGCGATCGAAAATCTGTGATCGATGTTGAAAATCCCTCCACTATACTACACCCCAAATCTTTTGAACTCATCTCTCTAAGGTATTCATCCTTTTCTACTCGTCCATATCTTTCTAATGATCACCACAACACTAAAATCTGAGTTCTGGTTTGCAAGTTATTACCTTCCGAAGCTATTCAAATGTTATTAATTGGGGTCTTCAACATTTTCATTGAACACCCCTTTTCTTACTGTACGCATACTCCTCGAAGTCCCAAAATCTCTCCACGTGGCCTTGGCCATTCAGAAATTGATGTTCAACATTATACATTGAATGTTGGCATTCGACATTTGACGTTTGACATTGAACGTCTATTTTTTGGTTTTCGACATTCGACGTTGAATGTCCCTTTTTCGATGTTTGGAATTTGACGTTGAAAGTCCCTATTTTGGCATTCAGATTTTGACGTTGATGTTGAATGTTTCGGCGATCGAAAATCTGTGATCGATGTTGAAAATCCCTCCACTATACTACACCCCAAATCTTTTGAACTCCCAAAGTACAGAACTCTCAGAGTCCCGATCGCATCACCAAGCACATTGGCCATACAAACATGAACCAAAGGTAGACACGCAGCGAGGGCCAGGGGTGTCATGTGTCCTCATTAGGGGGTGACACATGTCATGACCTAATATTCATATAGGGTCTACGAGTTTCAAAAATCAAGGTCACATGTGGCTCATCGAACATTGATCCATGTCACCCTAGTGACATCATATTTTCATGTCACACCGTAGTTACAACCTTCAAATGTCCCTCAGATCTCATGCTCAAGCTATTTCCACATATATCCATGAATCTACGGCTCATGTTAATTCGTAACTTCGATGTTTGGGAGTTTTGTGATGAAAAATACTCTTTTCTTCCGGAGTTGGTCAGCACTAGACTAACCACAACCTAGATCTGATGGTTAGTAAAAGTCCCAAAGCATCATCGGATCGATGTCTCTCATCACTTCTGGATTTGGAGCTTATTGACACACCACACTTCAAATCCCCCGTATTTCCAAGTCTCCGAACTAAAGGATCTAGCACAGCACATCCTCTATATATCGACGGTTGGGATTTTCTCCATTGGTTGTGACTTAGGGAGTCTTCACACTTTGAATACTCTCATCCAGATTTCCTTCGTGGTGTCAAATATTCAGAAACCAGAATCTTCGGCCATGTTTCCCCCACACATGGAAACTTGATCACTCGACACGTGGATCCTCACATGCTCTCAATGTGACACACACATTCCCTCGATCAAACAATCGAGAGGGGTCCTAAAGGATCCATAAATCCATGATCCAAATTACTTCACTATGCCGACCTTTGGGGGTTTTGACGTTACAACATCCTAGTATTCCCAAAGTGGTCAACGTCGGGATATCTATATCGTATATTCGACAGTTTGAATAGTTCCTAGGCATCCTCAGATCTATGACCCAAATTTACTTTGGGCTACAGGACTTTGGAGGATTCATCTCCCTTACGACGAATACCACAATTTTTTGAACTTGTGAAGACTGAAGGAGTCGAGGAGTTAACACATGTGCTCCTTCTCCAAATCCAAGGGTCATGAAAGACCATGGATCCTCCCGAACGTATCTCATCCACTTGTCTTCCAAATGAAAGGATCTTCCCTTTCAAGACTTAAATCTCGCTATCCTTCCTGACCTTCATCAGTTATGAAATTCTTAGGAGTTGGCACGCATTTTTCATTCTTTCTCATAATCTTAATAGACTTCTTCTCGCAAGAGACTCAAAATAGCTAGGAGTGTTGACATGCATACATGAAACTATACCCAAGGTCGACGAACTCACAGTTCATCTACTTAAACTTGAGCCACTACATGGCTCGAGCATTTACGTGTACCAACCATATAGTTCCTTACTTTCTTAAATACACGATCAAACAAAGATAAAGGGACACATTCTAATCATCAAGAAAACATGCAGATACCTAAAACATTTATAGAATATCCAACTTTAATTTACAGTTATAGTTCAATTACACAGGATATGAGATTACTTATCTATTACAGGTTGCAGCCAACTAACTAAGTTTGGGTGTGTGACTTTCCACCCAACTATAGGCTCAAATGAATTCAATCTTAGCACTCTGGCCACCCTTGTTTCAAGCCCTGATATCACTAGGGAACTATTCCATTTCTCAGATACCTTCTCTCTATCACAAAATCCCTGTGAGGTTTATCAGATGCTTCCCCAGTATCAAGCTCATAGGTTGTAGCCTTCCTCTTTTCTTTTTCATATCTAGGTTTTGTGTTCCCCTCTATGCATGTGTTCTTTTCTGGTGTCTCTCCCGCTCTCTGCAGAGCCTGACGCATGCGCCTCTTCATCAATGTGTCTTCTCCTTGTCTCTATTTTATCTATATCGTTTCCCAGGATGGTTCTCGACCTATCATGTTCCTTCTGTCAGAACGAGACTTGAGTCAACCTAGTCTACCATACCCTGCGGTACTTCGGTCTGACATTATTCAGTGATACGATGCTTCTATTCATGGGGGTGGTTGAGTATTCAACCATCAATCCTTCCTTAATTAATTGATTCCTCTCCTTGGGATCCGGAGGGGGTTTATTATTCCCAACAAGGGGAAATTTGGGGTCATTTGACATAATGAACCCTCTCTTATATTTTCTTGTTATTTCCTCTAGTGATATCATGACAAATAGTTCAAGGATTCACCCCCACAGTTAGTCATTGGAAATATAAACAAAATACATTTACATTGTTCACATGCCATAGCATGGTAATCCTAATTAATGATTAATTACAAGCTGGGGGAAACAAGGGTATTACAAAGGGAATGTAAATATGTCATTAGTTAACCATATTATTGTTGGTCTCCATTATACAAGGTATCTAATGTTATAAAAACATGATCATAGAGCAATAAAATAAAACAAATGCAGAAATAAAACACAAAAGATACATAATACAATAAAGGTACAAATATATGTGGTTCACCCAATGTGGGCTACGTCCACTAGAGAAATTTCCAGGTCCTTCCTCTATTTTTATCCAGGATATGAAGGGATATAACCTAAAACACATCCACTATAACTTACTCTTCTTTATCTCATAGTCTCCTCTCTCAGAATACAATATTCACACTACTACACACATAGCCGCAATACAATTCCTCATAAAAAAGGGTTTCCTTCTAGGGAAAAAAAACCATAACATAACTTCTACCATCATATCTATGACCTTATAATGAAAAGTCCATATTGACTATGAAATTACAATATTTGAACCACAA
>JASDQU010108059.1:40122-56867 GCA_032191745.1 Picea mariana
GGCTCCGCAACCAACGATCTCCCACTTGGATATTGATAAAAACAACTCTAGTGTTGGTGTACCTATTGGACTATGATCAACCTTGGACTTGGAAAATTTCTCCTCTTCATCTTCATCCTTGAAGACCAACTGAAATTGAGCAGGAACTCAACTTATCCCTGGTTAGTACCTTTTTTAGCAGGTTTGCAGGATTCTGGCTAGTATGTATCTACTCCAACTTCAATTGTCCATCTTCCAAAATAGACCGTATGAAATGGTACCTGAGATGTATATGCTTTGTATTAGAATATAAGGTTGAGTTAGTTTCAAGATGAATGGCACTCTGGCTATCATGGTACAACCTGCTATTCTCCTATTGCTTTCCCAATTCCTCCATAAACCTTTGGAACACAATCATCTCTTTACTATCCTTTGTAGCAACAACATATTCTGCTTTCATTGTTGAAAGTGAAACAACCTTTTGTAGTTTCTAAATCCAACTTATTGTTGTTCCACCTACAGTAAAAACATACCCTGTAGTGCTTCTCTTGCTATATTTATCACCTGCCATATCTGAATTAGCATATCCATGTAGAAAAATGTCTGAAACTCCAAAACATAATGCATGAGTATTAGTACCTCTCAAATACCTAAGAATCCATTTTACTTCCTACCAATGTTATTTACCTAGATTTTTCATATACCTTCTCACAAATCCCACTGCATGTGCAATATCTGGTCTCGTGCACACCATCACATACATCAAGATTCCAACTACTTATGGATAAGGGACCCTAGACATGTATTATATATGCTCATGTGTCTTAGGACACATTTCCTTTGTTAATTTGAAATGGATCTCTAAAGGTGTACTAACTAGATTTACATTCTACACTCTAAACCTCTCCAACACCTTCTCTATGTACTCACCCTAAGACAATGTTTGTTTGTGATTTTTCCTGTCTCTTGTCATTCTCATACCAAGGATTTTATTTGCAGCACCCAAATCCTTCATTGCAAATGAATTATCTACTTTCTTCTTGAGAACATTTATATCCTGCATGTTAGACCCTGCAACAAGCATGTCATCTACATACAATAGATAGATAATATAACTTCCATTTTCTAGCCTCTTAAAATAAACACAGTGATCAGAATGACATCTACTATAACCTTGTTCTATCATAAACGTGTCAAACTTCAAATACCACTTCCTTAGAGATTCCTTTAGGCCATACAAGCTCTTCTTCAACCTAGATACCAAATTCTTCTTCCCTTTGACCTCATACCCCTGTGGTCCCTGCATATAAATATCTTCATCCAAATACCCATTGAGAAAAACTAATTTTACATCTAATTGTTCAAGAGGAAAATCTTCTACTTCCACAAGACTTAAAATGGTCATAATCGAAGTCATTTTAACAACATGAGAAAATATTTCATCAAAATCTATACCTTTCTTTTGTGCAAACCCCTTTACAACAAGTATGACCTTGTATCATTTTTTTCCTCCATATTCTTCATTCAACATGTAAACACATTTATTCTGCAGTGTGCTTTTCCCTGCAGGAAACTAAACTAAGTCCCAAGTCTACTTATTTACCAAGGAATCCATTTCCTCTTTCATTCCTTGCTCCCACTTCTTTTTAGTGTGTACCTACATTTCCTCTTCATAACTTTCTGGTTCACCAGAATCAATCAACAATAAATAATACAATGAAGAAGAGTATCATTCATGGGCTCTACTTAACCTAGTAGATCTTCTAACAACACTTGCAATAATTTGAGGTACATGTTGCTCTTGTTGTTGTAAATTTTAATTTTCTAGTACCTTTGGAGTTTCTTTTTCAGTGATCTCATCAATCACTATGTATTCTGGTTTTTCTTTTCCCTTTTTCTTTGCCTGCAATTGATCTTTGTACATAACCTTCTCATTGAATATGACATCTTTACTCCTAATGATTTTGTGATTTTTATAATCCCATGAGTGATAACAAAAACCATTAACACTGTATCTAATAAAATTACACTTATTGGATTTTTCTTCAATATTTGTTCTATTTTCTTTATCAATATGGACAAATGATTCACAACCAAAAGTATTTAGAAATTAATAGTTTACCATTTTACCTATCTGTGCCTCCTCTGGCATGCCACCATCCAAAGAGATTAAATCTCCTCTCTTTATTAAGTAAACAAAAGTATCTACAACATCTTCCCAGAACTGTAAGGGAAACTAAACATGTAATCTCATACTCCTTTCACGTTCCATGATTGTCATGTTCATCCTTTCTGACACACCATTTTCTTGCAGTGTTCCTGGAACTTTTTTCTCTCTATGAATCCCATGGTATGAACAATAATTATCAAACTCCTTGCTGCAGTATTCACCTCCAGTATCTAACTTGAGATACTTCAACCTTTTTCTTGTCTCATTCTCAACCAAATATTTCCATTTCTTAAAAGTATCAAAAACATCATATTTATGTCGAATACAATAAACCCAAGTTTTCCTAGTTGCATCATCAATATAACATAATAATGAGAGCCACCAAGAGATGATACCTGATTTGGTCCCCATACATCTGTATGCACAAGCTCCAACTTTTCACTCTTCTTTTCTTTTCCGGCTCTGAGAAATCTAAATCTCTTATGTTTTCCATAAACACAGTGATCATACAAATACAAATCAACATTTTTAATATCCGAGAACAAATTCCTTTTGTGAAGTATCTTCATCCCCTTCTCACTCATGTTTCCAATCCTATGATTCCATGGTGTTTTATCCACTCCTGTAGAAGCTAAAGAGATAGAAGAGTCAACATTAATAGTACATAAATACAATGTACCTACCTTCTCTCCTTTTTCCATTACCAGTGATCCTTTAATGACCTTTCATGCCTTATCTGTAAATACAGATATACATCCTTCACTTGCCAACTTCCCTGTTGAAATTATATTTCTTCTCAAATATGGTATATGTCTCACTGATTTCAATAATGATTGGTTTCCATTATTTTTCTTTATTTTTACCTTACCCATTCCAACAATTTGACATGGTTCATCATCACCCAAATAAACCTATCCAACACCATATTGAACATAATATTGAAAATATCCCTTATGGGGTGTGGCATGAAATGAATCCCATGAATATACTACCAAAGACTCAATAGTATTATCTAAAGAAAGAATCAAAGCATCTTGTAACACATCACATGTTACAATTGTTTCCTGGTTTTTTTCCTTCTGTCCATCTCTTTGTTTCTTTGGAGCTTTTCAGTATTTCTTTAGATGTCCTTTCTTCTCTCAATTCCAACACTCTATATTTCACATTCTAGATTTGGATATTCCCTTCTTATAATTCCCAATTTTCCCTTGGCTCTTTCCTCTTTCCTTTTGTCTTCCCTATTCTCCACGTTCAATGCATTATGTGATGTATCACCTATGATTTTCCTTCTCTTTTCCTTACTATGGATAACAAAAATAACATCATCAAATTTAAGAGTGTTTGAACTGGAGACAAAGTTACTTATAGCCATTACCAAGCCATTCCATATTTCTAGGAATGAGAACAAGATTAGAAGAGCCCTAACCTCACCATCAAAGGTCACTTTTACAGAACTTAGCTGATTAGTAACCATATTAAATTCATTTAAATGATTTGCAACAGACCCACCTTCTGATATATTCATATTAAATAAGTGCATCATTAGAAATAACTTGTTGGAGGATGAGGCTTTTCATAAATCCTAGCCAATGCCTTCATAATATCCTCCGTTTTTTTTTCCTTTCAAAATATTGAAATCCAATGAAACTGCCAGGCATAGTCGTATCGTTCCTAGTGCATTTATGTCAAGAACCCCCCATTCTTCATCCTTCATGGTTGTCGACTTATTTTCTATTCCGAACAATGGTAGGAATAGATCCTTTGATATAAATAATATTCCATTTTCATCTTCCATAGATTGTAGTTTTGGACGTTAAATTTTTCGACCCTAAACTTTCCATATTTTTCCATTGCTCCCACTTGAACCAGGAACCCTCTTTTCCTACAAGTTACCTTTTAATTTTATACCATTTTTTTTATAAAAATAGGATCGTAAATAATTAAAATAAAACAAATGCATAAATAAAACATAGAAGATACACAATACAATAGAGACACAAATATACTTGCTTCACCCAATGTCGGCTACGTCCACCAAAGAAATTGCTAGGTCCTTCCTTTATTATTAAGTAACAAATGAAAGGATACAACCTGCAACACATCCGATGTAATTTCCTCTTCTTTCTCTCACAATATCCTCTCTAAGAATATAATATTCACTCTACTACACACACAGTCACAATACAATTCCTCATAAAAGAGGGTTGCATTCTAGGGAAAAAAAACATAACATAACTTCTACCGTCAAATCTATGACATTATAATGAATGGTCCATATTAACTACGAAATTACAATATTTGAACCACATAAAAAACAAATTTCAACTCCCTCAAGGTTGGGGAGTGGAAAGAATTGTGCTTCCTACAATCTATTTGAACTGCATATAAATTATGAAGACAATCAGGCTCCACAACCAACATCTAAAGTAATGATGTCGATTTTGTATTCATGATAGAGTCCTCCATTACAATTTGAATTAAAGTTTATAGTGTTGTTCCAAAAAATAAGGTCTATGAAATCATATTCATTGTAGTTTGATTTTCAAGGTGTGTGGCCTTGTGAACAATGAAGGGAAATGACATCACAAAAATGTGGGTTGTTATTGTTTTTTTTTTTGTTTTAATATTTGGCCTCATTGTTATATTATTAAAACCATAGAAACCCACTCTTCTATATTGAATTTGTTGTTTCAACATAAAACATTGACAGTTCATCACACATCTACTAGATATAGTTGGTCAAGAAGTCAACCTACTTCTGGATATAGTCAGTCAGGAAATCAACCACATCTCTACATTAGTTAGTCAAGTAGTCGACATGCTTGTTGGTCGGACAATCAACCAACAATCAAATATATTCTAGTGGTGGATCGACCATCCCAACAATTGGCTATGAGTTGTATGCATAGAAGTTTTTGGTTGAGAAACCTTGTCAAGCCTACTTGAAAGCCTGGATTTGGTGGAGTCAACCCTAACAACTGAACGTTATAGGTGGAAAATATTTTATGGATTCTATGGAAGTTAGTTATATCTTGAGGGTATAAATAGTAGACCCCTTGGGTCATTATCATCATGGAGATCAAGAAATAGAACACATAGATCATGCAGATCAAGGTGTGAAATATGCATTGTGATAATTTGATAGTAGTGAATTTTGCTTAAGTTTTGTAATGGTGTCTTTAGACATCACCTTTGTCTTTGAAATTTTGTTCCTCTTAGATTATCTGCAGTACTATATTTTTTGTTTCATGTTGTGTTCCACCCTATTCCCCAACATGGTATCAGAGACGATGGTTTAAAACCTCGACCTATTATCTACAAACCTTGATGAGCCACATGTTGGACAATTGGTTTGGACAGTTGGTTGTCACTGATGCCAACCATTATAGATTGATGTCAACCCTTAGATATTGATGTAAAACCTTGGATAGGTCTATAAATGTAGATAATATTATTGGATAGTTGATTGAAATTTGTATGATCGAGATTGATGATGAGTTAGTTGGGTGATTTTGATGCAGTCTACATGTAGCCTCAAAAGTGTGGCTATGGGATACAAAGATGGTTGAGGAATATGGACATGAAGGACTATTAAATTGTAGGTAAGACACTCATATATGGATATTCCTTGTCATTCAGTTTCAATTGATATGTGGTACACCACGTAGTTCCTCATGGTTAAGGAGATATGGCCTTCTAAAGTTGGAATACCCGAAGAGTGGTCAAGAATTCCCTATTTGGTTACAAGTCTTAGTCAAAGGGTAAAGTGGTTGGAACAAGAAAACCCTAAAGTACGAAGAGATGTTACTATGAAAAAGTATAGAGACACCTCAAGGAGTCTCTCATAAGGACACTTAAAAAATTACAATTGAATATCTATCTTGTGAATGTTATGGTCTAGTATTGTGATATTTTGGCTAGATTGTGACTTAATTTTTCTGAGGTTGTGAAGGAAGGTCGAAGGTGAAAGTATCGAGGTTGAAGAAAAACCTAGTTTTTGAGGTATCTGTGAGTTGCAGGTCAGCAAGATGCAAATGTACGTAGGAAATAGTGGAAGAAAGTGCGAATATCCGCATGTTGTAGAAGAGAAAGTTGCATATATATAAAAGGGCTCAGGAAAGGTTGTGAAGGGATGTTGGTACCAGGTTGCTGAGGACTTTGGAAGAGTTACAGGTCAGTTTATAGTACAACAAGTCAGCTATAGGATCAGAGGTAAGTCTTAAGGGTTATTGTTATGGTGTTATGGTACATGCATGGTGATGATAGTATGTGATATGGTACATCTTGGTGATGTTATGGTACATTGATTAGAAGCATTATTGTTTATCTTGGAATATGGTTTGGTTACATGTTATGGTGCATACTTTAGGCTTTGTCTATTTTGTTATGAAGGTGTATCTTGGTGATATTGAGGATCATGCTTGAGGCATGTGTTTGTGGGATTCAGTACATGACTTGAGGCATTCCTTGGTGACATTGATGCATGGTTGATGTACTTGGTGTAGTACATTGTTAATAAATGGTATGGTATAGGTGTTGATGGTTGATGTACTTGGTGTAGTACATGGTTGATACATGGTATGGTATAGGTGTTGATGCATGGATTGGTACAAGTGTTGGTGCATGGTTGATGCACTTGTTGTGGTACACAATTGATTCTTTCTATGGTACAAATTGATGGTTTGGTACATGGTTGAGACACATACCTTATGATCGTATGTTAGTGATATTAGTACATTCTTGGTAGAGTCATGTGTTGGTGATGTTGGACATCTAGTTGAGAGGTGTCCTTGGTATATAATGCATGTGAGAGGATCTGGTTGAGTATCGGTGACAATGATAGGTTGGATAGGTTGATCAGTGATAGGTTGATGTTCCATGTTGGATACCATGATAGGTTGGATACAGTGAAAAGTTGTAGGTTGATGTGATAGAGGCAATAACAACGACAATGATTGATAGTGGAAATGATAGTGGTAGTGATTGTGGTGGTGATAGTTGGTATACACTTATATTTTAGGGTGGTAGGATAAGGAAAGGAAAGGGGGTTGTATCCTCCTTCCCATTGGAGTCAGAGAATCAGGGAGTTGGAGCTTCCTTCAAGTTGGAGCCTAAGAATCAGGGGGTGTAGCCTCTTTCTGGTTGGAGCCAGAGAATTCATGGATTTGTATCTTCCTTCAAGTTGGATCCTGAGAATACGGGGTTGTATCCTCCTTCTAGTTGCAGCTGGAGAATTTGGAAGTTGGTTCTTCCTATGAATGAATTTTTTACATATATAAGAAAGAACTATGTGGTTTTGTCCCATTTGGGTTTCCATGTAAATACTAGTGTACTGTGTATTTGATGTGATGTATATGTGATGTTTATTATGACTATATTCTCATGATATATTGAATTCAATCATAGATGATCCATTGATGAAAAATTGTTGAACATTGTTGATAAAGTGAAAGAATATATATTTTGGTTAAAATTAGTATAAAATTATCATATGCATTCACCCCCCCCCCCTCTCGGTATTCCAACAATTGGCATCATAGCAAGTCCTTCATGAAGAAGTCTAACCACTAGAAGGAGATCATGGAATACAGTGAGTACTAATGTTTGATGGTCAGAGTGGTCTAGTGTATGAGATATGGAGAAGAAGAACCAAAACATATTTGTGGGCACATGGATATGATATTTTGTATTTAGTTGTTACAGGATATAATGGTTCAAAGAAACCAAACACTGCATCCAAGAAGGAATTGAAGAAGAACAACAAAATAGCAATGTATTTCAACATGGAAATATTACCTCATTCAGTAAAGGACAAAGTCGGAAAATGTTCATCAGATAAAGAACTCCAGGACAAGCTACATAATATCTATTCTTCTCCCATCACAGAGTCATAGATTTCTAAAGACAATACATGTACAGAACAAGAGGTAATATGCTCATCATGTCAGACAAATTCAAAAGAAGAAGAGTTCATAATCAACATAAGTGATTTATTTTGCTTTAATTGTGAAGAGCACAAAAATCTTGAAATTGAATTCCCTTATTTGAAGATTTAAAGTGATGAGATAGAAAATACCAATGAAAAGGAAAATAATCATGAAGCAGAAATTAGTAAACGAGAAAGAGAACTTGAAGATAAAATAATCACATTGAAGATCCAACTTGAAGAAGCAAAGTGAATAGAAGAATTCATGAGGAATCAGAAATTAAATAAAGAAAAATCTCAGAACGACAACTCTAGATAAGTTGAGCAGATGATCATGATTTTAAATAAACTCTTGAGGATCATAAGAAATGTTTGGAAATAAAAATAGCATCATAGAAGGAAGAATAAGAAAAGAGAGAGAAGATAATGATAGATCATCTTAAGGAAATAACTAACGGCTTAAATCATCTTGAAGCAGAATTTGGTCAAGAAGAGAGAACACTTGAAAAATAAATAATCTCCTTGAAGATCCAACTTGAAGAAGCAAAGAGTATGGAAGAAGTCATGAAGATTCAGATGATGAAGAAATAAGAATAGGTTGAGAATCTTGAAGAAGAAGTTGTCACATTGAGATTTAAAATAATCAAGCTCAGCAAGAATGTTGAAGAGGCAAAAATATCCACCTCATCAGTAGATAATGTTGAAGAGAATCCCTTTAGGTCACTAGAATAGAAGAATGAAAAAAATAGTAAGAGTTGTGTAGAAGTACTCAAACAAAGGAATCATGGTCAACAATAATCAAATAAGAATGACTATAATAAATATACATATTCAACAATACCTACCACATTCATGAAACAAAGAAGCTTCAACCATGATGAAGAGATCCACAAAAGAGAAGATCATGATCTACCAAGGAAATAATTCAAAAGGACTACACAACAAAGAAGATCATTCATTCCCAGGTATGCAAATTTCTTTTATGGTAATTTTTTTTATTGTACTAACTTTGGACATAAGGTTGTAGATTGTAGGGCTTATGGAAGAAATGTCCAAACAAGAAAATTTTATGTGGCCCCACATGAAATTGAATGTTACAAATGCCATAAATATGGACACATAGATCGTGATTTTAGAAGCATGATGGATACTTCTTTAAGAAAGAACATCGATATCATATATAAGAAGGTTTGGAAAAGAAAACAAGAAAAAGTAAAGGAAGATCAGGTGAATGAAGGACACCCAAAGGTCACACTCTCAAGATTGGAAATAGTACGAGATGAAGACAAATCTATAAGGAAAAAGGAAGATGTTAGATATAGGAAGTTTTGGATAAGAAATGAAAAACTTGAAGAACAAGTGAATAAAGAACATGTCCCAAAGATCACTAGATGATCTAGGTGGATATTGGTGGCCACCCACCTATTCCAACTGTCTCCTCTTGAAAAAATTTAGTTCAACACGTTCTTCTATAATTCTTTGTAATTGTGGGTTCTACACTTATGGGGTTGTTTGAAGCCCTACACATCTTTCAGGTGGAGATTGATGGCCACCCACTTAATCCAACTACATTATTTTGGAAGTTTTTATGTTAGTACATCATTTTGTACTTCCAGGGTTGTTTTGGGTCCCTAAATAATGGTTTTTTGGCTTGCCATAGTCAAACTGTAGATAGAGTCAAGTTTGATGGCATAATTTGTAGTTCTCGAAAATACCTTTTCAATGGGCTATCATGCACCTAAAACGAAGGTCGTATGCAAAATTTACAACCCGGGAAGTTGAGGTACCAACTTACCCATCAAGGCCCACATAACTTTTGGCATTTCATATCGTACGGTTAGGTTTTTGGAATTCATGAGTAAACTTAAAAAGGCCTCTAGAGCCTCGTTGTGATAATTTTTCTCAGACGTATGTGCATAGAAGCCACATCTCTTCTCATAGATAGCTCCCACCATTCGAGCAAGTTGGTTTCAGTTCTATAGTTTTACAGTTACATCCTATTTCATTTATTCAATGGAAGTTATTGTTCATTGGATATCTATTGCTTTCTGCATATCTCTATGTTATTGTATTCAATATGTTATTCATTTCGTTCCGCTCATAAATCTAGATCAGTGGTATCAGAGTGGTCTACTCTTCATTTATTTTTCTTCGTGCATGTCCCCGACAAGATCTGGGTACAAGAAGTTGGGACTCGAACCAGTCGATCCTTTGTAATATAGATAACGCCAAGCCCGAAAAAAACCCATCGGGGATGAAAATAAATATGATGGAGTAGGATATCCTTTTAAAATGTTTCTCGAGGAATCCCTTACGTGACAAAGGAACGAAATCATGGAAAACTTTGCATAGATTTTTCAATGTCTTCCCACATGAGACGCATCTTCATCAATCATCCATGCAACCCCCTTCAAGGTATAGGTAAATTTTGATATTCCATTATTTGAAGGACTGATAGTGCAAATGCTCGAAGGGTATTTTTTGGTCCATAATTTTTTCGATAGGGAAAATATTACTTCTGCACTCTAAGGAAAGGTCCATAGAGGAACCTGCAATATTTGTGGTTTCCCCCACATCAGATTCCTTAAGGGATTCCATTAAAGAAAAATACTACCCTATTGGAAGCTATGAGGACCAGTACACAATATGGACAACCCTACATCAAGAAAGGGATAAGACACTACCATATTTCACCAATATTTTCCATACCCTGCACACCAAATTGGGTATCAAAGATTCTAAATGAAATTTGGTACTCAAATACCATGGTTGTCTGCATAGATACATTTAAACAAAAATGGATTTTATGGAAATCACATCATGATTCATACCCCAACCTTTCCCAGGGTCCGCACGACCTCTCGGTCTAGGATCATTCTAAATTAGAGTTGGATCAGCTCTCAGATCCATGCTGGATCCCCTTTAAATGGACAAAGGTCTTTAAATATCCTAAGGCACAAGTCCATCAAATACCTTTGGGATCTTTCTTTAAGCCCCTTATTTAAATCCCTTAAAAAAATTAGTTTCAGGCCCTATCCCCTTTCAGTTCGGCCCAAATAGCTCATATAACTGAGGGTTGTGACCAGGAACTAACCAAAAAGGAACTAATTTGGATACTCGAGAGCTTCGAGCTCCAAGAGCTCGAACACCACAATACTTATACTCCTCTAAAAAAGAGAACACACAGATGGCCTAACTAATGCAAGGAACAGCGGTCCCCACAAAACATTGAAATATACAACCTACACAACCTTCAAAAATTCAGGCTTTGGGGGGTTTCAACAAGGCTGCACAACATTCCTCTCGAACACAAAACTGATGGAGCGCTAAAACATAGAAAGGATAAATGGTACGCAAAATCCATACTAACCTCCGATAAGGATTGATTTCAAGAATTTGGGCTT
Organism: Picea mariana; assembly: GCA_032191745.1. Classification (NCBI taxonomy): domain Eukaryota; kingdom Viridiplantae; phylum Streptophyta; class Pinopsida; order Pinales; family Pinaceae; genus Picea; species Picea mariana. The sequence goes on from JASDQU010108059.1 coordinate 51,602, forward strand.
CGACAAGTCTTCTTGCTCCAACATCTCATTCCCGCGAATTGATGGACGTCCGAAGGGACACAAATAAACAAATCTCTATTCTCCAGCGACCAACGATGGAGATATGCTTAAGAAATATGGGATTCAGGAGTTCTCAATTGCCCACACTCCCTATCCTTCGAAGCATCATATTGAAAAACTCATAAAGGACCGAAATCAATGGCTCCCATGCCCTAGCAGACGGACGGTCCAGATCTTGTTCGGACTTCAAGAGTTTGGACGTCTTGACACTTCAACTCTTCAAATCCTCTGAATGTAGAATTAGAGGAGGGTCCAATTGCCCACCATGTTCCCCCCTCAATAGATGGTTGAGATATAATCTGTGCTCTGTTCTTTATAGATTTTCACCACACAAAACCTCCAATCCTCTGAAGTGTCAAATTGGTGAACCTCCGAAAGAAAATAGATCAACAAACCACAACCCTTAGCAAGTCAATGGCTAGGATCTTCTCCAGGACTCCGACCTTCAGGAGCCCTTGATGCACCAACATGTGATAACTTCAGAGTATCATTCCTATAGACCTCCTGCATCACCTCCTCATGTGCAATGCTTACATTGGCCTCTACTGGGCTATTTGGCAAGAATATATTGATTCCCCCAATTATCAGAATGCATTTTTTATCCTCCTTCTCTGTCAGTGTTCCTAGCTCATGCGAACTCCTTTATGAGTTCATGAGACTCTCATAAATTCTCATATTCTCTTCCTCACCCACCTGGAAAGATACAATTTCTATTCTTCCCTCCCAGTAGTCTGTGAGATCTTCCACCGATATCTTCTTGTTGCCCTCCTGGAAAACTAAACTTTCATTTCTTCTCTCCTGGTAGTCTACGAGATCTCAACTTGATCTATCCTCCTCATCTTTGAGGTTACTTCCAACCTATGGCTCACAAACGCAAACCATATCCTCTGTGTCACTAAGGTTTTCAGCATGCCTCAACCACCTTCTCAACACCTGACACTACCTCTTGGAAACCAACCACATGATGGGCCACTTTACCTTCTTCCTCAAGGGCCATTCGGACCTCCATCTTCCATGTGCTTCTTGCTGCATCTTCAACATTATCTTGTCAAGATCCTCTCAGATCTCCTAGAGATCTTGGTCCATATGCTCTTTTCTCACCTGCTTACAGTCTCCTCTTCGACTGTGCTTTTAGCCTTAAGTAGTCATATTCCTCTTTTACACTACATATATTATTTTAAACTCTGATACCACTCTTTGAGAGTCTGGTGAACTCAGAGAGGAGTTCACATCAACTAGGAATGTTGATGGAGAAGGAGGATCATAAATGCATTCTGATAATTGGGGGAATCAGTAAATTCCTATAAAATAGTCCAACAAAGGCCATTGTGATCATTGCACATGAGGAGGTGATGCAGGAGGCATCTAGGGAAGAGGCCATAGGGCCAAATATTTTTAAAATTAACAATTTGTATATGACTGCAGATGCAGAAGAAGAAATAAATCCAGTAATGAATATTTTCGTAGAGGAGGATATTGGGCAGACATTGAAATCTTCCCAAGAAATGGAGAAAGAAGAGCATTCAGTGGAATTTCCCAAAACAAAAAGGGGGATGAACAGGGGGTCACTGCAGAATTGGAACCTACAATAGAGGAGAGAGAAACATACAACATGGATCTTGTGGTTTTGTGTGAAGATTTGGAAGCCCAGAAAGAAAGGGTAATGGCGCAGAATCAATGCATCCAACAAGTTAAGTTGGAAATTGGTGAACAAGAGTTGTAGCCAAGAAGACTGCAAAGAAGGAGCCAACCCATAGACCAGCTGGATGAGGAGATTGAGGAAAATTAATAGGATGATGTTGAAATCAGTGCAAGAGACAGTTGGAAATGGGAGGAGGTTGACCAGGGGAGAGCTTTCAGTAGGATAACAACAAAAGAAACAACAAAAAGACATATGGGTATATGGACAACTCCAAAGTGAAGTATGGGACCTTGGAGGATCTCAACAACAACAATAGAGGATGCATGAGTATGAGATCATGCTTTTTCCAACATGGGAGTATGATGCAGGAGCATTGCTCCACATCAACCATGCATCAACAAGACATCGCATCAATGCACTAGGAGGGATAAGAACCCAAAGAAGGACATGCCAGTCCCTTCAAATTTTGAACATAGTTTAAAATTTTAATGAAATTCAATGAGAGTTAATGTTTTAAGGCTCAAGGAAAGTTGATCCCATGCCTTTGAATAGGCCAAGTGTGATGTCATATTTAATGGATGACAGTTGGGTAGAGTTAGGCCTAATTCAGACTGGATGTCAATAGAATGTAATTGATTGTAATTAATGTGAGGTAGGTAGTTGGAGGTAAGGCTCAAAAAGACCCTCTTTTGTAAAATATGTTTGTACCAAATTTCATTTATTTAGTGGAAGAGTTAGAAGAGAGCAGAGGAAAAAGAGCTGAGGACTCTGTAGCAGTCCAACCTTGTAAAATTTTGTACATAACCATCCAGAGATTAATACAGGAGAATATTTCCCTTCCCATGCATTTTCTGTGTGTTTTTATGAGTTCTTATGAATATCCTTGGGGACAAATGGATGAAGGATCAACCCCTTCATTAGTTCGAAGTTTGAAGGAAGCAGGGTGCAGAGGTGTGAGGACTCCTGAAGGCCCGAAGGCCAGAGTCCATTGTGACCTTCCATTTGAGAAGGACATGTGGTGCTAGATATGGAGGTTTGGAGGACTAGTACTCTAGAGTTATCGAAGGTTGGTGCATTAATATCTCCTTAAGGACAAAGTCCCAGAGAAGATTCTAGCCATTGACTTGTTGATGGTTTAATTCTATTGATCTATTGTCCTTCTAAGGTTTTCTAATTCATCACTCCGGGGGATTGAAGGTGTTGCACAGTGAAAATATCTGAAGCTTTGAGCACGGAGTAGATCTCAACCGTCTATTGAGGAGGACATGTGGTGGGAAGTTGGACTCTCCACTAATTTTTTTTTCAGAGGATATGAAGAGTTGAAGTGTGAATATGCCCATACTGTCAAATTCCAAACAAGATCTAGATCATCCGTCTATTAGGGTGTGGGAACTGTTGATTTTATTCCTTCATGAGTTCATCAATCCGACGCTATAGAGGATAGAGAATTTGGGCAGTATAGAACTCTCGAAGCTCGGAGTTATGAATCAGATCTCCACTGTTGGTCATTGGAGAATGGAGAGTTGTTGATTTGGGGCCCTTTGGATGTACGTCAATTCATGGGTATGAAGTGTTGGAGTGGGAAGACTTGTCGAAGCCTGAATTCAAGATGTCAATCCTCATTTCAGCTTGGTGGGGACATTGTGTACCATTGATCCTTGTTGTGGTTTGGCGCTCCATCACTTTGGTGTTCGAGAGGAACATCATGCAACCCTATTGAAACCCCCCAAAGCCTGAATTTTTGAAGGCTATGTGGGCCATAGATTTCAATGTTTTGCAGAGACTGTTGATCCTCGCATTAGTTTGGCCATCCATGATTTTGCTTGTTCGAAGGAGAAGAAGCATTGTGGTGTTTGAGATTCCAAAGCCTGAACCTCCAGAGCATCTGAATTAATGCCTGGTCACAATGATTGATCATATGAGTTTTTGGGCCGAAGTGAAAGGGGATAGGGACTGAAACTAATTTTTTTGTAAGGTTTTTAAAGAAAGGGCTCAAAGAAAGTGCTTGCTGGATTTTGTTGTACCTACACCTTAGGTGATTTAAGGACCTGTGTGAATTTAGAGAGGATCCAACAAGTATCTGAGAGTTGATACATATCTGATTTAAAACAATCCTAGATCGGGAGGTCACACGGACCCTGGGAGAGGGTTGGGTCTGCATCAAGTAGTATCAGAGCTAGAAATAAGATCTGTAGTGTAAAAGAGGAATATGGCTACTGAAGGCTAGAAGCACGGTCGAATAGGAGACTGTAAGCAAGTGAGCAAAGAGAATATGGACTAAGAGCTCAAGGAGATTTGAGATGAGCTCGAAAATCTAATGTTGAAGATGTAGCAAGAATCACATGGAAGCTAGAGGTACGAATGGCCTTTGAGGAAGAAGGTAAAGTGGCCTATCCTGTAGTTGGTTGCCAAGAGGCAACGCTAGGTGTTGAGAAGGTGGTTGAGGCATGTTGAAAACCTTAGTGACATAGAGGAGATAGTTTTCGTTTGTGAGCTAGATATTGGAAGGAACCTTAGTGATGAGGAGGAGAGATCAAGTAGAGATATCGTAGACTTCCAGGAGGGAAGGAATGAAAGTTCATATTTATAAGAGGGAAACAAGAAGATATCGATGGAAGATATTACAGACTACTAGGAGGGAAGAAAAAAAACATTATCTTACCAGGTGGGCGAGGAAGAGGAGATGAGACTGTCTGAGAGTCTCATGATATCAGAGAGGAGTTCTCACGAGTTAGGAACATTGACAGGGAAGGAGGATAAAAAATTCATTTTGATAATTGGGGTAAATAATATATTCCATCCAAATATCCCAACAAAGGCTAGTGCAAGCATTACACATGAGGAGGTGATTTAGGAGGCATCCAGAGAGGAGACCATGTGGTCAAATATTTTTAAAATTAAAAATTTGTGTATGACTACAAATGGAGAAGAAGAAAGACAACCATCAATGAAGACTATCATAGAGAAGGAGGATATTGAGAAGACATTGAAATCTTCCCAGGAAATGGAGAAAGAAGAGCATTCAATGGAATTTCTCAAACTTTTCAACAAGGGAGATGAACATGAAGTGACTATAGAATTGGAACCTGCAGCAGAGGAGAGAACAACAAACAACATGGATCTTGTTGATCTCTGTGAATAGTTGGAGGCCCTGGAAGAAAGGGTAATGGTGCATACTTAGTGCATCGAACAATTTATGTTGGAAATTGGTGAAGAGGAGTTGCAGTCCACAGACTACAAAGGAGGATCCAACTTGTAGACCAGTTGGACAAGGAGATTGAGGAATTTAGGATTTTGATGTTGAAATCAGTTAAGGAGGCAGTTGGAAACAAGAGGAGGTTGAACAAGGGAGAGATTACAATAGTAGGACAACAAAAACAACAACACAAAGACAAAGAGCAGATGGACAACTCCAAAGTTAAGTATGGGACCCTAGAGGATCTCAACAGTAGCAGTAGGGGAGCCAGGAGTAGGAGCTCATGATTTTTCCAGCATGATATTATGATGCAGGAGCATCACTCCACCTTAATCATGCATTAGAAATATAGTGCATCAACGCACTAG